>CM029381.1:6671676-6960713 GCA_017165825.1 Hepsetus odoe | reverse complement strand
GCCTAAACCTTTTGCACAGTACTGTATATATATATATATATATATATATATATATATATTTTTTTTTTTTACTTTTTCCATTCAAGCTCATAGAGGGACACTTTTTAATTCATACTTTCGGCAACCTGTGTGTGTTTTTGTAACATTCATGAACATATGGTTATTTAAACTAAATTTTTACAATACTGGGAGATTCAAGTAAAATAACTAAACCCCAAAACAACCTATAAACACCTAATAACACCTAATAAAAAATTTAACAAATAGGCCTCATTTTTGTTCCCACGAATGAGGCTCAATAAGAACAGATCTTACCATGGTCAGGCATTTCAGGAGTTTGTCTGCCTCTGTCTTCATTTCTTTAAAGTGATTAATAGCATGCATAGTCAAATGCAACAGTAATAGGAAGGAGATGGAATAGGCTTCAGTTTGGTGTCATGAGCTTGGTTAATCCTAACTTGGACAGACTCTGATTGTCACTGCCACTTGTGCTGCTTGGTCATGGGTGAGTCCATCCCAGCTCACACAGGGTGAAGGACGGGGGACACACCCTGGACAGGTCGCCAGCCCATTTCAAGGAGGAGCGTGACAGGGACAGCACCTTGCTCAAGGGTTCCTCAGGGCAACCCGTTGGGAAGGGGTTCGAACCCCTGATCCTCCAATCATGCAGCCAACACCCTAACCACTAGGCCACCGCTGCCCCCTGATGCTGGTTGTAGCAAACTCAAACCAAAAGTGGTCCTAAAATTTCAGCACAATCTCTTGAAATTATTGCCAAAAAAAGATATAAAAAGTACACTCAGATAATCTTGATCGAGATGTGGATGATATTTTTATAGTCGCATTTGTAAATATGTTTAACATTCTCAGAAAAGAGTAATAAAGATGTAAGATTTTAGATGTTACAGAAAGGGCAACAGGAAGAGATGAAACAAAGTCTCTTGACCATTTTTATTTGTGAGAATGTAGAAGCTTGCTTAAGTGGATTTAAGGCATAGCATTATAAAACAGATACTTACAATGATGTGTATATACAGTAGTAAGAATAATACATTTATGTCATCTCCCGCTAGGGGTCACTAAAGCAGGACATCTGTCTCCATTTCTTCTCTGCATCTTCCTCTCTCACGCTCACCACCTGCATGTTGTCTATCACCACATTCATACATTTCCTCTTTAGTCTTCCTCCTCTCCTCTTGCTTGGCAACTCCTTCCTCAACATCCTTCTCCCAATATACCTCTAATCTCTCCTTTCTCTATGTCCAAACCAGCGCAATCTCACTTCTCTGATTTTGTCTCCAAACCACCCAGCCCGGGCTGTCCCTCTGTGTACTCTTTTAGAATGAATCCTTGTCACTCCCAACTCAAATCTTAGCAACTTTGCTACGAACCACCTCCAGTCCTGTTCCTGTCTTTTCATCAGTGGCAGCATCTCTATCCCATTTAACATAGCTGGTGTCACTACCATCCTGTAAATCTTCCCATTCAACCTTGCTGGAATCTGTCTGTCACAGGTCATTCCTGCCACTCTTCTACACCTTTTCAATCTTTCTGCACTCTCTTCTTCACCTTTTTTCCCCCCACACCCCATTACAATGAACTGTTGGCCCCAATTATTTAAACTGCTCCTTCACTCCTACTGCAGACCTCACCACTGTCACACTTCCCTCAAACTTATCCGATACCACACTGAGATACTTCTCTGCCACTCCCAACTTCCTCTTACATTGAAACTCTGCCCTAGGCATTCTGTCAAATACATCCAAATACAAGGGATCATACAACTCCTTCTGAACTTCTCTCTACTTCTCATTAAACACTTCAGAGCAAACATTCCATTTGTAGTGATCTTTCTTTACATGATCCCATACTGTTGATCACTGGTCAGCACCTATTTTCTTAACCTAACTTCCACTTGTTTTTTTTTTTGTACTCTTGTCTACTTTCTTTATCTCTGACTATACCACTTCTTCACCAGCCTCTTCCTCTGCATACACTGCTGAACTTCCTCATTCCACCACCTGGTTTCCCAATCCTTTTTCATCTGTCCAGATGTTACATCAAGTACCAAGTAGAATTCCAGCTTAGTTTCCTTTCTAACTTCTACCTTTCTCAATCTAATTCATTCTAGAATTCCTCTTTTTTCAACATCAAGTGCATATGCACTTAGAACATTCACTACCATACCACTGAGTTCCAGCTTCATACTAATCATTCTGATTTTTTTAATCTCAAAAACACTAATGGAATACTCTTCCTTTTAGGATAAATCTGACCCCATTTCTCCTCCCATCCACTCCATTGTAAAACAATTTAAGCTGCCTCAATACACCTGGCCTTACTACCCTTCCATCTGGTCTCTTGTTCACACAAAATGTCAACCTTCTTTCTCTTCATCATATCAGCTAGATCTCAACATTTCTCAAGCTCTTTCCTTTATTTTCACTCTCCATTACACCATGAAAACATGTTTTGATGTCCACATATTGATTTCGCAAAGGTTTTACAGCAGATGCCCTTTCTGACATAACCCTCCCCATTTATCCGGGTTTAGAACCAGCACTAAGAAATACACTAGCTTGTGCATCCATAGTGGCATAAGCATAGAAAGCAATAAACAATTCATACTAGAGTGGGCACTTTAAAAATATTTTTGGAAATCATATTAATATGATATCATTATTACTATTATAATAAACAACAACAACAATAATAATTATAATAACATTTTGTAATCATTAATTAGCATTTTTAATAATCACATTTTAAACAATGAGGGGAAAAAAAATGGAATCCAAAGAAAAACAAGAAACAAGGAAGAAGTGAAAGCATGTGTAAGGTGATCCCTGCATAGGAAAAGAAAGAAAAAGAAAACAAAGGCCCTAAAATGTGTAATCACTAATTCGGGTAAGCTGCGTTTCAGTACTTTTATTAGTGCATATGACTTATCAGTGAACCTTAATTCTGAACATCACTGAACATCACAACTGTTTTAACCACTGAGGGGGACAAAAAAAGGATCCAGAGAAAAACGAGAAAGAAAGAAAAGAAAAAAGTGCAACATCCAGCTGGATTCGAGGAGTAGTTCAGTTTACTTAAAGTTTCGTCATTTCAACCAAATAGACAGGCCTGTACGCTGCAGAATCTTTTCCCAGACAGCAGGAGTGAGAAGAGGGTGTGGAAGGGGTGGGGTCAATAATGGTGAAGATGTCCTGAACAGAGGATAAAGGGACCACAAAGATCTTGTTTTAACAAGGTCCTCACTACACGTTGTAAAGACTTCCATCCAGAAACGCTGCAGTACCAGGACATTATGCAGCTGCTCAGGATGCTCTCTATGATGCCTGTGGTAGAACACGGGGAGGAGGTCTGTTAGCTCCACCTTGGCTCCACCTTACAATAAAACTTTGATGGACTCTGCTGAACAGGCCTTGTTAACATGAATAATTTTATAACAACATATGGAATACCAAACAAATTAAATGTAAATTAAAATGTAAATCTCTTCTCATGGGGCAGCGGTGGCCTAGTGGTTAGGGTGTTGGCCCTGGATCAGAAGATCGAGGGTTCGATTCTGAGGGTAGGTTGCCCTGAGGTACCCTTGAGCAAGGTACCGTCCTTGTCACTGCTCCCCGGGCGCTTTCAATAGCTGCCCCCTGCTGTATGGGTGAAATGCAGAGGTTTAATTTTGTTGTGTTGTGCTGCATTTCCCAATGACAATTGTCTCACTTATGTAAATTAAAAAAACTGGAATTATATACTTCATTAAAATGTGACATGTAACAGCAATACATAAAAAACCCAAAACACTTGATATATGATCTACACATCTAAATATAGAAATGTAAGCCACTCATTTTGGCTGTTCATTTATAATGTGAGCATTTTTGTTTGTACATGTCACGGTGACCACCGAACCTCAGCCATGACCATGGCCCCAGGCCATTCTGAGCCGGAGTTTCTGTCCAACCACTCATTAATCACACCCAATCCCTCGCACCTGGTCAGCCAGGCTTTTAAGGTTTGCTAGCGCAACCCAGTATCGCCTATTCACTATTTTGTGTCTGTTTTGCCTATGTTCTTTGGATCATCGTATCAATCAGATTAAAGAACCCTTAGGTCTGCCACACGCTTGTGCCTCTCTTTCCTTGTAAACATGACTCTACATCAATGTAGCTTTTTTGTATCTTTTTTTTTTAGATTTTTAAAATCAATATCTCATTATTCATGGCTGATTAAATGCTTAAAATATTATATGGAATTTTTCTCCAAGTAATGCTTCAGTACCATTTGTAAAGTCATAAAACCCTTGTAATGAGTTCCAACCTACCTTTTTCCATTTGACTATATTCACATAATATAATTTATATTTGTATAAATTATATTTGTATAAATTTGTCATTCCAAACAAAGGAAATATTTTATACAATATACAATGTGCAGTCGTAATCTTGAAAAATATTAATTTTTAATTTTCACCTTTAGTAATATGTAAATTTCACTATTGTAATTACTGTAATTACTAAAATTTCATGCTCAGGAATGCCCAATTTTTGACACATAAAAAGTAAAAAGCAAAAAAATGGATTTGTGTAAAACTAAGGCGCACATGTATTGAGAGTAAATGATATAAAACCAGTGGTTAATAGCACTGGTAGAACTTTATTCTGGTGTGACAATACTTGTAATGTACTTATTATCTGACATGCCCAACATGTATAACAGACAGTAAAAAGTGTGATTTAAAGTGACTTATTACACTGCCTCTATGTTCTCTAAAATGTAGCAGTTAACATAATTACTACTCTATTAACCAGGATAAAGTAAGCATTACCATGCTCATATACACCACACATAACACAACTATTTCTTCCACTTCTTCTTTCTTTCACTTTATTCATTCTTCAACATTAAATCATGATTTAGCTCCAAATAGACAAATTGATTTCAGATTTAAAGAATTACATTTGAATGAATTACATAATGTTCAATTTAATCAGACCATCTCAAACATTTCTGGTCTTATTTTCAACAGTAAATGGACTTCCTGCAAATCAACACAAGCTAAACCACTATTCTTAAGTGAAAACCTGGTTTTGTACATAATACTGACCAAGAAAGGGTTACATTCAAGGGCATGACATTTATCATTTTGCTTAATATTGCTCAAAACCAAACTGGTCCGATCTATCTGAGCAAACCACTAAATGATAATAATGTGCAGAACAAAAATAAATACCTTTGAAAATGTTTTGCACATCCTAGTTGATGCTTAATATAACAGTAATACATAAGAACTTACTGACCAGCTATTGGCACTAAAATACAGTTACAAGATATTGCAGCCTAAACTGAAGAACACTTCTTATTGGCTGACTCGGCTGAAGTCATTATTGACTCGCACACCGGCTACATTGATCATTTAATACCATAAATTAACAAATAATTTTCAATTAAAATCTACTCTTATGTAAATGTGGAAAGTTGCATTATACTTAATTAAAAATCTGAGGAATAAAATATACAAATAAAAATAAATAAAAACATTACACTTGATCTGTGGGCATACAAGTAAACAAATATGGGCTGCAATACAAACTGCTCAGATGCCTTTTTGTTTGATTATGGTTTTCTGGATACATTTGGCAATGTGCTGCAGGAACAAATGCAGGGTGATTTCATTCCCTGTCTTTTCAACTGTGCAGATTTTCTATAAAAAAAAAAGCAAAAAATAATCCTGCATTAGGATATAAATGTATAACAACAATCTAGTGTAGTACCACTAAAGCAAAGTTTACCAAAAGGCCCTTGCTTCCAATTTCCATATGTATATAATTACCACAGAAGGAGTTTTTCAACCACAAGCTGCACAAGCATCAGTGCAAAAAATAGTCTCTATACGATTCCCAATGCAATGCGAATAATTACACAGAATTTTATAAATTGCATACGTTTCCATGCGTTTTATATTCATGTGTAACAAATCTTTCATTTTCAGTAATGTAAAGACATTATACTCTACAAACTGAACTCACCACATGCTGCTGGTTGTAGGACTTCAAATTTCTGATCAAGTCTCGTTTATGCTCATGGCGGAGCTGAGACACCTTCTCGTTTTCAGACAGTACTTTCTCAGCTTGACAGAAAAACTCAGCCTGATAAACAACATTGAAATCATGAGTTAAACTTTAGCCTCACTGTGAAAAGGAGAACCATGGCAAGATCTTGAATTGGCTTTTTAAGACCCTACAATCTTCATGTCAAATATAATTCCATACAACCTTTAAAAAGGCAAGAAATTTTTCCCGTTTAGAGAGAAGTTTGATTTCACTGAAAACACAAAACAAAACACAAAACGTGGCTGAAAGTTATGCTGCATCTAACCTTGCATTCATTTCTGTTTGCGTCGAACTCTGTCACAAAGATAGTATCCAGCTCATCCTAGAAAAAAGAAACACAATTTAATAAACTCTGACAAAGAAATAAAGAGGCAGGAGCTCCCTTTGGTTCCCATGAGACTCAAGAAACTGAACAGAACTTACCGCAGTCAGGGTTTCCAGGAGTTTGTCAACATCCGACTTCATTTCTTTAAGGTGATTGATAGTAGCACCACAGGCATATGTAACAGCAATAGTGAGAAGCACAAAAACAGGCTTCATCTTGGTCTGGTGAGCTTGGTTGAGACTAAGAGAGACTCTAACAGCAAACTTATGACAGTAGTGATCCTAACATTCGTGCATGGTCATATATATAGTGCACATAAGTACAGACCACACTTTTTTTTTCTTTTTCTTGAAAGTATTGCTGAAAAAGCAATTTGAGGGAAAATGAAGCACACTCCAGTAATCTTGATCAAGATATGGCTGATAAGTGTGCGGTTTGAAATGATGCTTCAAATTCTCAGAATAGAGGAATGAGCGAAAACGAGAATTTGCTTAAAGATTGCAGTGGTTATAGATAGGGCTTCGGCTGCTGACGAAATGGTCTCTTGACCATGTTTGGTTATGAGGAGGCAGAAGGCTGTTTTAGTGGATTTAAGGCAAATTACTTTAAAACTGATACTTACACTAATGTGGTATACAGTAGTAAACATAGAAAGCAATTAGCAATTTATACAAAAGTGGGTATTGTAACAGCATTTTTGCTCATCATAAATTATTGAAAAAATAATTCTCATATATATATATATATATATATTTTTTTTTTTTCTTTTTCTTCTTATTTTTTAACTCCAGCACAGCCAGGCTCTTCAGAAAATGGACAATGACACACACAATAACTCCATTTCTGCATTACAGTGATTTACACAAAAGGCTTCAGTAATGACAAACACTTTTTTTTTTTGTCAGTTGGCCTCAGTCCTACTGAAACCGTTTCATTGTATGAAGTGTCTGTGCTTGGTTAGATTGAAAAGATAAGACTGGTGACTCCTGGGTAAGAGAAACAGAAATTTGGCCCGTACTGTTCAATGACTAATTTGGCTAAGTCATTTCTTTAAGCATTCTTTTAGTGCACATGAAATATCGGTGAACCTTAATGTCTGCGTTTTAGTGAAACTAAACATCAAGAACATTTTAAACAGTGAAGAAAAAAATGGGATCCTGAAAAAGGCAAACAAAAAATACTTTTTTTTTTTTTTGCTTTCTAAGAACGAAGGTAACTACTGAAGCGAACAGCTCCGCTGCAGCCACATACAAATACACAAGCTGTTTTAGCTTCAAAGATGGCTGCTTTGGCCAAGTTTAATGAAACAGATGTAAATTATCTGTTTACTGGACACTTTCAGTGGGCTTTCCTTTCAATTGTTGGTTTCAGAATTATCCTTGAGGTACTTCCTGCTTTGGCATGTCCTACTAATCACTATGAATTCTCAATTTCCATCCATAACCAGGCCTTCCAGAATGGAAATGAAGCCTTAGTGTAGGTAGTTATTTAAACTCGAGATGTTGCAATTTCTGAGCACTGATCATGATTCTTGATTCTGTAGAAGTGCTCCATATAGTTGGAGCGACCAAGAAGCTCCACAAAGTCCTCGTCATGGGTGATGATGAGCAGCTGAAAGTTGCGCTGCCGAGAACGACTCTTGATTATTCTGTCACAAAGGCAAAATGTAAAAAGCAGATCGTTTACATGCTTTTGCATTTCTTTAAGCAAATATAATTTGAGATTGCATGACAGCAGTACTAGACAGGAACTAACAGTGACCGTAAGAACCAAATCTCACATTAGTTAAGCTGGTTTTAATTTGGCAAACTTAACTAATCAACCATCTACAAGCATTCAGGGTACCTGTGTCCGATACTTCCATTAACTAATTTAACTTTAATTACATTTTCTCTGCATTCACCTTTATAAGGGCTACCCAAAAAAACCCAATTTAAACACTGAAACTAACACTGTGACATCTACATGTGCGAGCTGGAACTGTAGGTGGAGAAGTCACCAGAAAACTAATAAATTGTGAAAAGGTGTGGCAAAACAGATTTGAAAATACTGAATTAGCTATCCCACAAAAGCTCAAGCTTTTGCACTGAGCATTTGAAAAAATTGATAGACAGAAATTAATGCATGTTACTGATAAATTCAATTTATAGTAGATGTTGAGCAATGGAATTTGGTACTTGACAAAATTCTGGGGAAGAATCTTTACTTCAAGTCAAAGATAATTTTTACACAAGTGATACAATTTCATATACTAATATATTCATATACCCTTACACTATCACTCAAACTAAGGGATAACTTTTGCATATTACCCATTTATGTTAAGTGGCTCTCTATTCTACAAAGAAAAAAAACACATATCAATATCCAATGTTTCTATTAAATATAAAAAAAGGGTAAATTTTAGACTTACTCCACCAAAGCATGGGCAAGGGACTCAATGTTTTCTCTATCCAGATTGGTGGTGGGCTCATCTAGGGCCAAGATGCCACAATTCAGACAGAATGTCTCAGCCAAAGCCAGTCGAATGATGAGGGAGGCCAACACCTATGCAAAGTAGTTTAGGAGAGGATGTGTGGACAAAAGTTTACAGAAAAACAAACAGCTGTGTGTATTTCCAATGTGACCAAGTCATAATGCCCCTGCTCAGGAGATAAAATAATTTCTTCATTGTACAATTGATTGATAATTACCTAATGTTAGCTTGCCTTACAGAGATGTGCAGTCTGTTCTGCTAGAATAACTTATCAAGACCACTCTCTCGGACCACAAAAACAAACCGTGCCATGATGTCCTTTAGACATAACAAAAATTATAATCATAAAAACACTTGAAGATATCTTTGATGAAAGGTCAGGTGCAAGATGTATGTACAAAGACGAGCTGCCTTTCTTTCAATCCCTCACCAGGGACAGAGGCATATTGAATAGCATTAATCCAAAATTTCCACCTCTGGGATTTGTTTATCTGTTGATATTTGAACCAAAAATCTTCTGATCAAGTACCTAACCACTAGGGCACCACTGACTCCTTAGTAAAATTAATTAATGCAAGATCTCTGATGATACACTGACCATACAAGTTCAATTCTACTTAACTTGACCTTTAAACCTGTATGCAGGAGATAGATGCTAGCCTTTTGAGTGGAGTGGCTCCTCATCTCCCACTGTATAATCAGCTGCAGTTTGAGGTTATGTTAGTGTAGGTTGTAATCAAACAAGCAAATAAGATAAATATAAGGTAGAAAAACTTAATTGTGTCTTGAATCAAAAACAGCATAAGGGCTAGGCTTCAGCATATCAGCCAAGTTGTCATGCTTCTATTCTCGTTTGTCCAGTTCTAGTCCTTGCTCCATCTATACGGTTGCCAAAATTAACACAGTACTGATTGCACGAACATGAAAGCATAATTTATCACATTTCAGTAGCTTTTTGCATTAGTAAAATACTATGATCTGCATTAAGAGTGAAGAGGCAAGAAGCCAGCCATTAGGGATACACAAGCCAGTGTATTTCTTTGTGCCTGTCCCAAGGTCAGATACGTTGCCAAATCAATATGCGGCAAGATTTCCATACCAGGTTGGTCGAGACCCAGGTTACCATCAACCACCAACAGTACTGTTAGCAAACAGGGTGGGACTAGAAATTGGGCTACTGTTGAGCAAAGGAGAAGAAGAGGAGGAGGAAGGCATATCCGGCGGCAGGAGGAGAGAAGTAAGCGTTGTAGAGTGGAAGTGAGGGTAGAATTTTTGAATGCTGGCATAGCAGGTAAAGTGAGAGAATAAACTGATATGATAGAGAGTGGAAAGGTTGATTTTGTGTGTGCAAGAGACAAGATGAAATGGTAGTAAGGCCAGGTGTATTGAGGCCGATTCAAATTGTTTTACCATACTGTGGATGGGAGGAGCATTGAGGTAGTTGCTATTCTGAAAGAAGAGCGTGTCAAAAGTGTTTTGGAAGTGGAGAGAATGTCAGATAGGATGAAGAGTTTGAAGCTAGAAGCTGAATGTGTGATAATAAATGTTGTTAGTGCTTATGCGCCCCTAGTTGGTTATGAGGTGGAGGTGAAGGAAGAATCCCCAGGGCAGAGTGGTGACTGGTTCAGACTTTAATGGAAATGTTGGTGAAAGGAACATAGATGATGAGGATGTGATGGGTAGGTATAGTGTTAAGGAGAGGAATGCTGAAGGCAAGACAGTTGTAAATTTTGCGAAAAGGATGAAAATGGCTTTAGTTAATACTTATTTTAAGAAGAGTGGAGGAAGATGCACACAGGTGGATTATATCCTTTGCAGAAGGGTCAATCTGAAGGAGATTGGAGACTGCAAAGTAGTGATAGGGGGAGAGTGTAGCTAAATAGCTTGAATATAGTGATCTGCAGGTTGATCTTGGATTTGAGAAAAGGAGGAAAGTAAGGTTCAGAGTCAAGGGTCAAATGGTGGAAGCTGAAAAAGGAAGACTGCAAGGTGGAGTTCAAGCAAGAGTTAACACAGGCACTGGGAGGTACTGAAGGGCTACCGGATTGCTGGGAAACTACTACAGAAAGACAGAGATGGGAAAGATGTGCAGTAAGTCAGGGCGATAAAGGATAGAAATGGAAATACTCACAAGCAAGCAGAGCATGTTGAGTAGATGGAAAGAGTACTTTGAGGGGTTGACAAATGAAGAGAGAGACAGAGAAGACTGGATGATGTGAGGATACTGAAGCAGAAAGTGCAAAGAGTTAGCAAGATGGAAGGGTAGCAATGAAGAAGATGAAGTATGGAAAGATTTTTGATCCAGATCATTTACCTGTGGAACCATGGAGGTGTTTAGGAGAGATGGCAAGTGAGTTTCTAACCAGATTGTTTAATACAATCTTGGAAAGTGAGAGGATACCTGAGGAGTGGACTGGTACCACTTTTCCAGAATAAAGTTGATGCACAGAGCTGTAGTAACTACAGAGGGATAAAGCTGATTAGCCACAGCTTGAAGTTATGGGAAAGTGCAGTGGACTCCAGGTTAAGTAAAGAGATGCAAAGTTTGCTTTAAGGGTGTTGATGGAGAAGTACAGAGAAAGTCAGGAGTTCCATTGTGCCTTTGTGTATTTGGAGAAAGCATATGACAGGGTGCCTAGAGAGTAGTTGTGGTTTTGTATGTTACAGAGAAGTATGTGAGAGTAGTACAAGATATGAGGACAGTGTGACAGTGGTGGAGTCTACAGTTAGAGTGATGGATGCATTTTAAGGTGGGATTACATAAAGGATCAGTGCTGAGCCTATTCTTGTTTTTAATAGTAAAGGACAGGTTAATGGACAAGGTTACACAGGATTCCCTGTGGACAATGACATTTGCTGATGAAATGATCTGTAGTGAGAGTAGGGAGCAGCTTGAGGAGAACCTGGTGAAGTAGAGATATGCTCTAGAGAAGAGAGGAATGAAAGTTAGTCGGACAAAAACAGAAAACACGAGTGTGAATGAAAGGGACAAAGGTGGATCAGTTAGGATGGGAGTAGAGGTGACACAGGTGGAGTGTGGAAGAGGAGTGGAGAAGAGAGTGCAGGCAGGTTGGAATGGGTGGAAATGAGAGGAAGCTGTGATTTGTGACAGACAGGTACCAGCAAGAGTGAAGGAAATGTTTACACGATGAAAGTGAAACCAACTGCTATACGGGTGGGAGTCCGTGGCGCTGAGAAAGAGACAGGCAGCGGAGCCGGAGATGACAGAGTTAGGTGCTAAGATTGGGTATGACGAGGACGAACAGGATTAAAAAGGAGTAGAGGGACAGCTCAAGTTGGATGGATGGCTTTTTTTTTTATTTTTTTTTTTTATTACCATTATTACCATTGTTAACTAGCATACCTTTTGTCCAGCACTGCAACGTCCTCGCATGTCTAAAGCAGTGTCTCCTTTGACCATCACCACTCTGTAATTGTACGTTCTTCTTTTAACACCAGCAGAGGCATTCTCATCCACATCAGAGCGGATCTCCACATACTCTATGTCTGTAAGGAAGCATATATAAGTAATTAGGATGGCACAACATACAATGTAATTTTTTTTTTCCCCCCAAAAGCTAATCCAGCTTCATAGTAATCAGACTCCAAAGTCAATTCAAGATGATATACTGTGCCACATTTCAATGTTTGCTTTCAGTGTTGCTTTATGTCTATAAACAAGGAGGATCCAAACAAAAAAACAATACCCAAATAATAGTGAGAAAGCACCTTGTCCACGGTATGTGCTTCTCCAAAGGTCTCGAATGATTTTGTTGATTTCTTCCATCTTCATACTGTGAAACTTCATAATTGTTCTAAAAAAAATGAAAAAGAACTGAAAATACAGGGTATTCCACAAAGATCCGAGGTGATACAAGTGTGCTTAGTGAATCAGTCTCGTAAGCATTCTTATGTACTTATTTATATGCTGAAACTATTATAACGTGTCATTTCTGACCATAGCAATACAGTAAGCAGCAGTAGAGATTGTTTTTTTTTTGATGTTTAAAAATATATTTTCACAAAAGTGCATAAGCCTTGTATTTCAGCATAATGTAAAATCTGAGCTTTGTTTTTTCCAATCAGATAGCTCCACAGAAGATGCAGTGATGCTATCGTCATGAGAACCTACTGGGTTGAGCTGATAAGAAAAGCTGACTAAATGAGCAACTGAACGAAATCCTGCAAACTCAACAGTAACATTCAAATTTCCTTTGGGGTAGCTGTATGCATGTATATCCTGTTTATTGTTACATGGTGGATCATTACGAAGATATAACAATGCTTGATAAAAGTTTGCAAAGCAGAACCTTGAAAAAGAAAGGGTACATTTGCAACATATATACACATCTTTGCAATTAAAACTTTTGTACAGTACTGTGTGTATATATATATATATATATATACACACACACACACACACACACACAGTACTGTGCAAAAGTTTTAATTTTAATGCTGTAAATAAAGAATGCTTTTAGAAATATAAATGATTGTTTATTTTTTATCAATTTACAAAATGCAATGTGAGCGAACAAAAGAAAAATCTAAATCAAATCAATATTTGGTGTTACTACCTTTTGCCTTCAAACCAGCATCAATTCTTATAGGTGCATTTGCACACAGTCAGGGATTTTGTAGGATTATAGTCGGTGTATGATAAACCAGTTTTACAAAACAGGTGCTGATGATCATCAATGTCACACAGAGGTTGAAACACAGTCATGTTTGGAACAACCTACCAGCTGAGTTCCTTCAAAAACTGTGTGCAAGTGTGCATAGAAGAATTGATGCTGTTTTGAAGGGTGGTCACACCAAATATTGATTTGATTTAGATTTCTCTTTTGTTCATTCACTGCATTATGTTGATTGATGAAAATAAATTAACACTTCCATTTTTGAAAGAATTTTTTGTTTACAGCATTTTTTCACACCTGCCTAAAACTTTTGCACAGTACTGAATATAAAATTTAGATTAAAGTACAAGATTCATGCCTGTGATTTATCAGGTAGCTGAAAAGAACATTTAATTACAGTATCTGCAATCATTTGCAGTCTGCAAAATAACATACCTTTTTTAATTGTTTTACCCATTTTAGTCAACAGAGCAATGAAACCATATTTCATATAATTAATAATAATTAAAAATAAAAAAACATGCTATATAAACTGTTCAATGTCTTAGAGATCTGGCATAGTGAGCTTTAGCAAACTGTAGACTGGCAGAAAAATATATAGGCAGTGGTGGCCTAGTGGTTAGGGAGTTGGCCCCAGGATCAGAAGGCCATGGGTTCGAATGACCTGAGGTACCCTTGAGCAAGGTACCGTTTCCATCACAGGTGCTTTCAATAGCTGCCCCCTGCTGCATGTGTTTGTGTGTGGTTTAATGCAGAGGTGTAATTTCGCTGTGGTTCACAATGACAAGTATAGTCACTTAAAAAACTTAAAGAAACCCTGCACTAAACTCAAAGCGTGAAATACATCCTTCAATTTAGGGGACCCCTACAAAGCAGCCAGATATGACCTTCGTAAAGCCATGAGAGAAGCCATGAGGGACTAAACAAGTCAGTCAGTCAGTCAGTCATTTTCTGGGCTGCTGGTTCTAATTAGGGTTGTGGGGGGGTGCTGGAGTCCATCCCAGCTCACACAGGGCGAAGGACAGGGACACACCCTGGACAGGTCGCCAGCCTATCGCAGAGAGGAGTGAGCTGACGGGGACGGCACCTTGCTCAAGGGTACCTCAGGGCAACCCAGCGGTAAGGGGTTAGAAACTCCCAATCCTCCGACCCGGGGCCAACCGGGACTAAACAAAGTGGAGTCCTAATACCACAGCTCTGACCCCCAGTGTATATGTAGTGGAATAAGCAGCCTCACAGACCACAGGGGAAAGAACAGGGAAATCATCTAGACTTCTGCATCACAGCTAGAAAAGTTAAACATGTCATATGCTTGGTTTGATGCAGACAATTTTGTGCCCACTCATTGCCCACATGTGGGTGGAGAAGCTACCGCACTGACCCTTGAAAAGTGTCAACCCCTACAGAACCAGATGGCATCTCAGGATTTGTTCTCAGACAGTGTGCTGACAACATCTTCAACCTCCCGCTGAACTAGCCCGTAGTCCCAGCATCCCATAAGGCATCCACCATCATTTCTGTCCTCAAGAAACCAGTAGTTTCTTGCATAATTGAAAACTGTACTTTTGCACTGATTCCATAGCCATTAAATACTTTGGACAGTCAAAATCTACATCCACTTCTCCCTTCCAGATTCCAGATTACAAATTGCATACCGAACAAATAGGGCCACAGTGCATGCCATAGCCTTGGCTACACACACTACGCATATGTGCCCGTATACCGGTACTTATCAGAATTCCCTTCATTGACAATAGCAATTTCACTCATGAAGTGAAAGTGATAAAACACAGCACACAGTGAAACACAACAAAATGCTTTCTCTGCATTTAACCCTTACAAAAGCAGAGATGGGATTCAAACCCATGGCCTTTCCGATCCTGGAGCTTAGTCCCTAACCACTGTTGTCCACATCTCTAAACTCTCTAAAATGTCCTCAGGCTGAAGAGCTCAGTCTGCAACTGGAAATTAGACTGTGTGACCTGGAAGGCCCCAGGTGGTGATGATTGAAAGATCTCCTAGGTACATAACAAAGATGTGTGCAGCCCTCTCCCCAACTTCCTGTTCACATGCTACTGTGCTGCTAAGCAGACCTCGAACAGCATCTTAAAGTTTGCAGATGATGCAAGTCGCTGACAAGTTGGTTCTAGACCAACAATCTCTTTATCTCAATGCCAGCAGAAGTAAATAGCTGATCAAAGCTTCCCATCTGCATCAGTAATACTGAGGAGGAAAGGGTCACCAGTTTCAGGTTTCACTCACAAGCCACTGTGCACTTCACTGAAGCCTTTCCTGGACATTGCCTGCAGACAAACGGAGGCTGAGGACATTAAACGTTTAACCCTTTATCAATAAAATTCACTGTCAAATTCGTTGATTGATTTAATGACTAAAGGGAAAACTATTTTTTAATGTGTATTATTGGAATTTGTGACTCTTTGGGAATCACTAAGTCCCAAAATCCTTTAAGTTTCTGTGTTTAGGATATTATTTTTTATTATTTGGAGATCAAAAATAATATAATGTTATAAACAGAGTAAATCTGAGAAGAGGGCAAACACCTTTTGACTACATTACCCTTAATAGGTACCATTTATATAAAACAAGGCCATGCTTAAATGTTCTTGTTGAGGTACATAAAGATAAATGTACATAAATATTACCTCTAATGCAAATACCAGTTGTGAGAGGGTGAGTAAGTGCAAAAATACCTAAAGTAAAATTAACTGTAGAATTACTCCATTATAATGCCCTGGCTTAAGTTATCATAGAGATTATCATTTCGTTCAGTCGGTTTTTCATGTCTTCAGCTACACAAGACTTCTTAAAGCACACTGTACTCTAATAATGTTACTTAAGTAAAAATAGCAAGGCACTTTCTTTCTAGTTCCATTTCTTGAAAAAATAAAAAAATATAAAGGAAGGGCACTTATGTCAATGATACTATGTAAACGTAGCATACATATAATTAAAAGATAACCTGTTCTTTACTTCTCATGCATTAATCAGTGAAGTGAAAGTGGCAATGTGTCATTCTGAACACAGAGTACAGCAATCAGTGAACCACACTAAAATGCATCCTCAGCATTAAACCCATGCACTCATTTTGCAGCAGTGGGCAGCATCCAGGCAGTGATGGAATTTTACTGTGTTCAAGGGCAACCTAGTGGTCTGGGATTCAAACACACAACCTTCTAATCCTGGAGCCAAGTCTGCTCCACAAATAATTAAGGTTTATTGTTAGTATTTTTCCATTTTATAAGATGCTTAATATGTCGCATATCACAAATGTTAAAACATCACTATTGTAAAATTTCTAACATGGCTGAAGTACTGTGATATATTGTGGGGCTTTCAGCAACTTGTATCACTAGATACAAGTAGATGTTTTACATGAACATGACAGTGGGTGAAATGATGCCATACGGTTATAAACATCCCCACACATTCTTAATAACGTCACTCTCAGTAACTGGATGACAGTAACCTAACCAACAATAAACCGAGCAAAGACTTCCTCTGTATATGCATTGATGCATGGTTTAGCTAAGTGCAGTCTAAACTGATGACCAGTGATTGTCAAGGAATTGTACGTTAAAAGTACACATTAACAAATTTTAGCTTTTCTTTTTCTTTTTGTGAAACGATTCACATGGAGTATTATAGAAAGGCCATTCTGGAGTACTTGACCATGTTGCTTTGTTAAAGCATCTAATATGCTTTTAAAAGACAGTTCTGGTAAAGATGAGCCAAAAGGTAATAAAAAAGGCATTACTAGCTGATTAGCTCAATCTGATAATATGAGAAAATCTGAGAAATGCAAACACTTATTTAACCTAAACCACGTGTGTCAATTTTTGGCCAACCCCAATAACCCCAAGCTTTTTACAACTTCATGTTCAGTAACTGAATGATGGTAATCAAAACCCAATAATGAACTGAGCTAAGACTTCCTCTATGTGTTGCAGGAAATGTGCTTTAGCTTTCTATGTGCAGTGGTGTTTAGTAACTTACTTTTGGCAAGAAAGTTTACACTTACATGCACATATGATCAACTAATTCTTTCCATAGTCAAACAATATTAATTTTCCCTGATGCTTTAGAGATGGACAACATACTCACACGTCACAAACTGAAGTGCCAGACAATATTGCTGTATACCCTTAAACATTTACTGTGTGTCATTTGGAGGAATAGGAACAACACATTAACTAAACTAAATGATACACTACACTTTTAAACTGTTTCATTTTTTTTCATGTTATCATTTTCTAAAACGGAAAAATGTCTGTCTCCTCTCCTTTTTACCAACTTCTACAGGTGCACCTTGGAGCCCATTCACATATGATGCACAGAACAATAGAACAGGTAATCAATGATAAACAACTTCCAAAAGGTATAGATGCTAATTTTGGCCGTTTGCTTCTTGAAGACAGCCTAGGTCTCTCCTAGGTCTGCTTGTATCTGAATCCTCAGATGCATATTAACAATCAGGAAAAGTGCTTAATGGCATTTCTTTGAGTTTGTGTTTGGCATATGATGGCATGAAGGCGACACTTAATTGTAGTTTTGAAGGACTATTAATCTAAAATCTTCTAAAAGTTGGGCTCTTTAGCCCTGTTGCGTGGGAGGTTGCATTTTCTTTCAACCTTGTTTGTAACATCTGCAAACTACTGCCCTAGTTAAGTCATTCAGCAGATCATAATGAAAGTGTGTTTTTTGTGTCCTATTTATATTTCAGGACTATGGTATACTCCAGATATCTACACAAAAGAGTTTAAATCATGCCAGGATTTAGCTAAGTTCACCCATGAAGTATAGGATATCTAATGTTGAAGTATATTTGTTCTAAAATCCCTGGAAATGTAGTTAGAATACAAATAAATAAAGTCAATAACTGCGCATTGGCAAGGCAAAGATTAATAAAATTATCTGGTTTTTGTGGTTGATTAGCTAACTCTTACAATATGAGAAAACGCATATATAGCGCATATATATTTGACATAACCCACATCTATCACAATTATTGGAACTTCTAAATGCATTATTCTTTTCCCAATTTAACAGCAATGGTTCTTCTATAAATTCTTAGGGGATTGAAAAAAATCCAGCAGCATATTTAATGTGGTTAGTGAAGAGAACTTTCAACCTCCTTTTTATTCTACGTTGAACGTCTGTTGCCAAAAAGCTCTACTTTTGTTTCATTTCATTTTCCCAAAGAAAATGTGTGCTTAAGTGGGAAAAAAAAAGAAGTATTTTTTCTGGCATTATATCCACATCATTTGTAGACACAGATGTAAAGTCCAAATACACTAATGGCACAAATGTTCTCATTTTTTGAAAATCTGCAAATCTGATATCTTTCTAATCTTCAATATGCAAATTTCTGGTTGTTTCAAATCTCCCCAACAGTGGATATGTGCATTTTCAGTTTATCAGCTATTCTCTGACACAAGCAGTTTTTTTTCACATCCATCAAGAGAATTTTGGTCTCTTTAGCACTTTACATTTATACCTCATTGAAACAGGTATAATGACCACTACACTGAAAAATAGAAATCAGAGCTAGTTTTAGTTCCATTTTAGTTTATGGGTGCCAATATTTGTGACATGTCGTTTTGCTTTAATGTTCCAACACAAATATTTTATAATTGTGACTGTGAGTTTGAGGTAAACTAACACTTTTTTTAAACCTCTTGTTTCATCTTTAACGCTCATGATGAGTGATGGAATAACCCCTCCTCGGCACCTTCACCTCAAAAACCACGCTGATAAACTGATCAAGTGAAGTCAAATGTTATGAGTCATTCACATCCTTTTTCTATGAAAATACATCAGTCATTTATTAAAGAAGAAGAAGGTTTGAATAAATTGTTTGGCCACTGAAAAACAAAGCTGGGGTGACTAACAAATCATGCAGAGGAAAAGAGGATACAGCCAGGCAAAGAGCACCAGTAAAGTAAACGGAGCTGCTGGAGCGGAGTGGAGATACAATTTAGTTGTTTTAAGTTTTTAGTCTGTGAATATTAGTTATACTGAGAGTTTGATTAAAGAAACCCACACAACAACAGCATTATTTCAGATATTTCATATCAGAACAAAAGACATGAGAAAGTAAGATCAACGATAACACCAATTCCATCTTGTCACCATCACATTTTGCTTTTGTAGATAGCAAGTAGTGTTAATCTCACAAACAAGCTAACGTATTATCAAACAAATAAAAACTATTCACCAACCACTTACTGGTCCAGTGCCTTGTAGTAGATGTCCAAGTCTTTGTTGGCAAGCTCAGTAGTTCTCATGACTATCATCTTGTCACGGAACCTCTCCTCAGCCTGGCAGTACTGGTCCTCACGAAGTTCCTTACGGAAGCGTAGGATCTCCTCCTCAAATCCCTTCTGCCGGCCTAAAGCCACACTGCGGTTCTTTTTTAACTCCTCCACCTTACGCTCCAACTCTCGACGCTCACTGGTCCATACAAAAAAAACAATTAAAGCCTTCTCTTATTTAATACAACTGATATCTGATACTTTTGCTTGAACCCCCCCCCCCCCCCAAAAAAAAAACAACTCACAATAGCATAACTGCTACTGTTGTAGCTCAAAGACAATGTGCGACAATTAGAAAAAGAAACTACATGAAAATACAGAGAAAGAAAAAAGGAACAGAAGTGGCATGCTGACTACATAGCCAAGGCAACCATACTCAACTATAATCTACACTATAAATTCATCTGAATAACTTTCATAGCACTCACCTACTTGATAGAAAACTTGATACAAGATTTTATGGACTGTGATTGTCATTGTCTAGTGTTACTCTACCACACACCCACCCCTGACCACAGGTTTGAAGCGGTAACATATGAAAGAACAAAATTAATACAGGATATCATCCATTAATACATGTACCTACTGTAACATCCATAAATACATACTTGCGTAACTCAATGACCTGCATGTTGCCCATCTCCTTAAGTAGGACATCTCTTTTCTTTGACACCTCCTTCAGTTCCTCCACACGCTTTCTCAGTGTCAAGTTATCCTGAAGCCAACGCTCTTGAACCTAAAAGAGATGGCCAGGGTCAGGTGGGCGAATTTATCATTCACATTAACAGATTCACACACCAATAAATGTAAGAATATCCTAAATAGTGAAAGCTTAACTTGACACCTTCTGAGTGTCTATATCTTGTCGGATATTGCCCATGTCTTTGTTGATCTTTTCACGTTGTTTCTCTGCTTCGAGCAACTGAGTATTTGTTTCCTGCAGTTCAGCTTCTTTTTGCTGAAGGAAAAGAAAACAATGTCATAATGAAGTGATGTCTATATATTTAAAAAATAAATAAATAAAACTAAAACTACAGCATGCTGAATTAAACTGATTTTTCATACCTCTTTGTATTCATCTTTGCCTTCTTCGATGTACCTGGTAATGTCCCTTTCAAGAATGGCCAGATTTCTCATCCTGTCCTTGATAACGTTCATCTACAACAACATATATAATATCAGAACAGACAAAGCTCCCATTTCTCAATAGTATAACTTTAAAATGGTGGCAGTGGTCTACTGGTAGGGTACTTGCTTACGGACCTATGGATCAAGAGGTCCCCGGTTCGAATCCCACCTCTAGCACTACCACCACTGGGTCCCTGAGCAAGACCCTTAACCCTGAGTTGCTCCAGGGGGACTGTCCCTGTAATTAGGACATGGAAGTCGCTCTGGATAAGAGCGTCTGCTAAAAGCCGTAAATGCAAAAGCCTTAAATATATTCCTAACTTCCTTTTACACATGTGGCAGAATGTTAACATCTCAATTGTATCATAGAACATCTAGTGGCAGCATGATTATACATTAATATTAGATTTTAATATTAGTAAGGAGAGATGAGGAATATGTGGAGAAGGATGTTGAGGATGGGGCAGCCAGGAGAGAATGCAGAGAAAAAGGAAAATCAAAAGAGGAGGGTTTATAGGTGTGGTGAGAGAGGGCAGACAGACGGTCAGAGTATAATACAGCCAGCCAGAGATGAGGATCTAAAAGGCCTTAAAGAATCTGTCTTAAAATAGCATTTAATAGTGAAGAATGGCTTGGTCTCTTCTATGCACTGGAAAAATGCATGTGGGGACATAATTTGTTAAGTGGTGAAATTATTGTACTCTTCCCCTAAACCGGCTGTGGTAACTCACTACTGCTCGAGATATGGAACTCACCAAGTCCTTTAGTATTTCCTTTAGCTGAGTTACCTCAATGACTGGAGGTTTTGATGTCAATGGCTCAATACATTAAATTTCTCTTTAATTTACCAAAAGTAGAAACCATGCCCAACAAATGCTATGGTGAACACTGTCTCACCTAGTGGCTTTGCTTTCCACTGGTGATCTAAAGAAATAAAATATTTTGGAACAAGAATGGGCCCTTCTTTTAAAAAACTGATTGAGCCCAATACTAAAACAATCATAAGGAGTATTGAGGAACAGCTGCATAGTTGGGAATTCTAACCTGTTTCTTGGATAGGCAGGATAAAATTAATATTCTGGCTAGGTTGTTGCATCAGCTGTAGACAATGCCAACAGTTCCCAACAGTTTCTTTACCAATTTAGAAAATTCATTTGGCAGGAATAAACAGAGAAGCAAAGAAAGAGGGTGGCTGGGAGTCCCATATTATTAGGCAGCTAAAATGTAATACATATATGAATGGATGAATCCAGATATTGCAAATTAAATGGATTAATCTGGAGTCTAGGAACTGTCGACTTCTAGTTTCACTCTAGGCGCTTATATGGAGAAAGCCAGACTTTCCTCCTTCAGGTTTGAATTTGAGTGTCACTTTTATGCTTTGGCAAGAAAAATGGTCTAGCGCAACTTGTGAAATTTTATGAATGTGGTACAATGGAGTCATTCGACAACTTTGTAGGAAAGAATATTTACTCTTCATCTAATATTTAATCGCTATTTACAACATAGGCGTTCATGCTAAAAAACAAACAACAACAACAACAACAAAAAAACCCATAAGTCCATAAATACATTATCAAACAGCCTGAATTAAAATTAGTTATTATTTATTACTTATAATAAATAAATAACTAATTTAAAAATTAGCCAACTCCCTAACCACTAGGTCACCGCTGCCCCGAAATAAAAAAAACATTCTCTGGAAAAGTGACGAACAACTGTCATGATGTTAAGAGCTTTAAGAAAATATGGCAACCAGTTTAAGATAGGAAAGCTCCCTTCAGACTGAGTTTTGCCCTGCCTTAGTAACAGTATCAGTCCTGACTATTTCATACGTACAATTTGAATGCAATTATAACAGCCTGATGGTATGAACAAAATTGAATCTTTGAACTTTTTCAGTTTGTTTTGTGATTTATTTATATTTACTTGGCACTTTATTATGAAAAGTACCAATAAACATTGTGAGTGTACAGTAGTACAGAAGAAGAGTGATCTAAGAACACTTTCAGTTCCAATGTAACTTTTGCACTGAAACATTCTCTTAACTTTACTGAATAAGCTAATATGAAGAAATTAAGTGAAAACATGCCAAAAAATAAAAAAAATAAAAATAATAATAATAATAATAAAAATAGTAAACAGTAACTAAAAAGTTGACATTTATTTACTTTTTTCTCTGAGGTTCCAGAGTGTACATTGAACCTTTCTTAAACATTATGTACATCAAAGCTGATGTCTATACTGAAAATTCATGGAAAAGGAGAGGAAGAAAACCCATGAAATAAAATAAAATAAAATAAAATAAAATAAAAATCACATCACACACCTTCTCCTGGCCTTCCTCTTGCTTCTGTCTTCTCCTATCAATCAATTCTTGCTTTTCCTGCTGGAGCTTCTCCAAAGTGGCAGCCAGAGGAGAAACCTGCTCTTTGGCTTCCTATGACACAAAAATGATGAGGATAAAGAGATGAGGATGTATTATAAAAGATGAGCAGAAGATTAGAAAGCAATTTAATTTTAAGGCATTTCTGTTTAAAATCAACTGAAACATTCCGGAAACAACAAACTCTGCAGGTGATTGTCAGGGCTTGGATACCATGAGTAAAATCAAAAAAGCTTAATTATCTTAATACAATAATTAGCTATGACATTCACCAATATATTGTCAAAATAAAAACTAAATATCAAAGTATGTCAGTTTTCCAAACTGGTTACCACTATAAAAATTTTAAGATATCAAACAGTATTACTATTACATTTATTTTTGCTGTAGTCAGATATTTTTAAGGCTTAGCATCAAAAAAAAGAGAAAAAAAAAAGGCTATAGTAGTTTAGAAAATTGTACCCGTATTTCTCTGTGCAGTGCCTGAATCTCTGTGGTTAATTCCACACACTGCTCTTCTAGCTGCTGCTGCTTCTGCATATTACTGGAGATTTGTAACTTCTCAGCCCGAATTTCATTCACACTACTCTTCAGGGTCTGGATCTGCTCTTGCTGATCCTGGATAAGCTTGCGCTTAAGCTCCATTTTACTGCAAGCTGAATATAATGAAACATAAGAATGAACTCTTGCTAGTTGTTAACCACACAAACTAAAGTGTAAAGTATAAAAAATAAAGTACACAAGCAAAAACAAGCCCTGCATCAAGAGAATTAATTCATGCTGTATGTATAAACGTCAAAGTCTATTTAATTGCTGACATCAGTTTCATGCTGTTGCTTAGTATGTTTGCTGTTAAAGGTTCAATGCTCGTACTGGTGTCCAAGCGATGTTGGGTCTCCTGTTTCTCTTGGCTGATGTGCTGCATAGTCCGATTCAGATCCACTCCTTGAAGTTTAGCTGCATGCTGGGCAATTTTCCTCTCGACATCTTTCAGATCCAGCTGCAAAACGATGAATCGTATTTATTTCACATTGTATCCCAAAACAAAACAAAAAAAAAAGGTTTATGGACGCGGTGAGAGAGGACATGCAGGTGGTTGGCACAGCACAGCACGCAGTGAATCACAACAAAATACAGCCACTGCATTTAACTCATACACTCCGTGCAACAGAGGGCAGCTATTTAAAGTGCCCTCTGTTTAAAGCAGGAACAGGGACGGTACCTCAGGGCAACCTAATGGTTGGGAAATCGAACCCACAACCTTCTCATTCTGGGGCCAACTCCCTAACCACTGGACCACTGCTGCCCCAGGCTCTGCATTAAACCCATACAAACATGCACAGCAGGGGGCAGCTACTGAAAGTGATAGGGAGCAGTGATGGGGACAAGCTAAAGGGTACATCAGGGCAACCTACTGGTCTGGGATTTGAGCCCACGATCTTCCGATCCAGGGGCCAACTCCCTAACCACTAGCCCACTGCTGCCCCTATGCTGGGATAACTACCCAAGGTCCCAAGTTGGCTGTGAATGAACCAATGAACTGTGTTTCAGCTTGTCAAAGCTAAGCATTGTAAACAAATACCACAAAACGTATCATATATCCTGACAATATCACAAAGTCTGGTGATTAATTGTAACAGCAGGAAAAAGGTCATACCTGATAGCGGTCCATGAGGGAAATGTCCTGCAGGCAGGCCTTAGCTGTATCTTCCTCAGATATCAACATGGACAGCAGAGTCTCCTGTTCCTCTATGTCCCCCTTTAATTTCTCAATCTCACGGTTTACACTCTGCAGCTTATTCCTCAACTCTGGCAGCTCCTTTTCCTGCAGTTCTGCTAGAGACTGTCTGTGTATGCAGAGCACAAACCCACACACAGTCATACAAAGATTTTTTTTATCATTTTTTTAATCATTAAACTTTACAAACTTGTCATGTAATCAAGGGTGAAACATCCATTCAGAATTGTATTCAATTTTACCTCACAATCAATACATTATGCCTTCTAATGAATTTGATTACATTTGAGTGTAAAAAGGCAGACTAAAAAAAACCTGTGTATGAAAGAAAACCAAAGATTTAATTGGCATCCTCATTCAAAAACACACCTGCATTCCACCGGTACATAAGTTTAGCAAAGTTAAATGTTTAGTTTCAGTTGATGCTTGAAGGAAAATTGACAGTAAAACTCATTTGAAAATACTTTTCTCCAAAAGCTCCTTTAAGTAAATTTATTTTAAATAAATACTGATTACTGCCACATAACGGAAGACTACAAGATGAGAGATTAGAGTTATTCCCCGGTATTTAAATCTAATTATAGTCAGAATATAGACAGAACATTGCAGTTCAAGTGAGCATAAGCATTTGGACATTAAAGGCTGACAGATGGTTGTTTTTACACTAGAGTGTATAGTTTGACTGCTTTATCTATTAACAGCTCGATACACCTGATACACTACTCTCAGTGGAAGCTTTGGATTTCGCCTGTTAGAAATGAATGTGTTGTTAACATTGGAAAACATAATGCTAGAAAGAAAACAACATGGGAAGAAATACAGTACTGTGCAAAAGTTTTAGGCAGGTGTGAAAAAATGCTGTGAACAAAGAATGCTTTCAGAAATAGAAGTGTTCATTTATTTTCATCAATCAACAAAATGCAGTGAATGAACAAAAGAGAAATCTAAATCAAATCAATATTTGGTGTGACCACCCTTTGCCTTCAAAACAGCATCAATTATTCTATGCACACTTGCACACAGTTTCTGAAGGAACTCGGGCTGGTAGGTTGTTCCAAACATGACTGTGTTTCAACCTCCGTGTGACACTGATGATCATCAGCACCTGTTTGGTAAAATTGGTTTATCATACACCGACTATAATCCTACAAAATCCCTGACTTTGTGCAAGTGTACCTAGAAGAGTTAGGGAGTTGGCCACAGGATCGGAAGATTGTGGGTTCAAACCCCTTACCAGTAGGTCGCCCTGAGGTACCCTTGAGCAAGGTACCGTTCCGGTCACTGCTCCCCGTGCACTTTCATAGCTGCCCGGTGTTTGCATGGGTTAAATGCAGAGGTCCAATTTCGTTGTGGTTCACTGTGTGCTGTGCTGTGACCTCGCAATGACAAGAATAGTCACTTTTTCACTTTCATTTTTCTTTTGTTCGCTCACTTTGCATTTTGTAAATTGATAAAAATAAACCATATTATGGTTTAGAAAACTATATTTCTGAAAGCATTCTTTGTTTACAGCATTTTTTCATACCTGCCTAAAACTTTTGCACAGTATACAAAAGTACACTGTATATTTGTAAGAAATAAATATATCAGTAAGGAAAAGGTTACTAATCCATCTCTCAGACTCTGGGACTCTAGTGAACCACCATGAGAACTCAAGTTCAAGTTTTAAGGATTTTATTGTCATTTCAGCGATATACACAGTACATAGTGAAACAAAATAACGTTCCTCCAGGATCGAGGTGTTTCACACAAGACAACATAAGACAACATAATACACAAGACAAGGCAACAAATGCAGACAGACAGCACAACAGACAGTACTTTCATCCGTAACAGGGCTGCAGTGTTATAGAACAAAGCAGAAACTGTTTCCCAACCTGGTAGTGGTAGTGAAAATTACTACAAAATCTAAGGAGATTCAGGCCTCTTTCCGCAATTGCATCGTTTAAAAGACACTGGGCAAAAGTTGCCACACAAGAAAGGCAAAGGGGAAATCAGGAGGAACATAAAGTCTTGTCAAAAACACTTTGATTGCCATCAAAACTGGGATAATTCTATCGGTAGATGAGCCAAAAATGGAAGACGTGTCATATTACATCTGTCATAAACTTAGAACTTTCCACTATAACAACCCCATGCCAACAAACGTAGTGCTGGATGCGTGATGGTCTTGGGATGCCTTACTGCTTAAGGGTCTGGTTGGCTTGCCATTACAGAGAGAGTAATTACTCCAGCTCTCAACTAAAGGAGTATGTCCAGTCATGAAGTTCATTTATAAATCCAGCTATTTTCAGGCTAAGTAACAATGGGTACTCTCCCTTTGCTTAACTTTAAAAGCTACAAAATTGTCATGCCCACCGCCATGTCCAGGCCAGGGGCCAGGGCCCGATCCCTGGAATGCTGAGCCAGAGATTCACACTCTCCCTCACTCGGCACCTTTGATCACCTGCACCTGGGTAGCCGAGTATTTCAAACCTGCCAGCCCGACCCAGCCTCGTCTGTTCACTGTTGTTTCTGAATGTCTGTATCTGTGATCACTGCTTGGTTTGTGTCAGATTAAGCATATCCTGAAGGAAGCTACGCATTTGCGCCTTAATTCCAGTTGAGATGATGACAGATGCACAGACCTTCAACTTACAAGGCGCAGTGAGCAGGACTCCTTCGGGAGGTGCTCCGGACTCTGACGAGGAGGTTCGCCAGAGGGTTCAGGTCCATGACCAGATTTTAGTGCAGCTAACGTCCATGGTTAGCACGCTCCTACAGCGGACGGAGTGGCTGGAGGTCACGGGACCCACAGCGGCCGCACAGGCTTCTCCCTCCCTGCAGTTCACTCAGCCACAAGCCCCACTGGTAAGCCATATTGCTCTTCCCAAGTGATCCATCGGCATGTGATCCGTTTTTGGTGGCGTTTGATATGTATTTTGGACAATACCCACAGCTAACTGATCTGGAGAAGATTGGAGCGGTTATGGGAAGGCTCACTGGGCACACCTGTTTGGGCAAGGGGCAAAGAAACAGTGAGTACATATGATCGCTTTTCGTCCCAATTTCGGACGGTATTCGATCACCCTGCTCATGGACAGTCCAGAGGGAATCGCCTGCTGCGGTTAAAGCAGGGAACCGGCTCCGTCGCGGATTATGCCCTCCTCTTCCACATTTTAGCGGCCGGAAGCAGCTGGAGCGATCCTGCGCAGATGGCGGTGTTTCGGGCAGGTCTCCACAGCGACCTCCAGAAGGAGCTCGCTTGCCGGGACGAGGGCCTGACGCTGGATGGGCTGTTTTTCGTTGGCCATCCGGCTGGATCAGCACAGACGCTCAGGAGCGGCGCGGGATCCACGCCCCTGCACAGAGGTAGCACCCCCCCACGGCAGCACCTCAGAGTCTGCGCAGAGACCGGAACTGATGGACCACGGCAGGACCCACCTCTCTGAGGCAGAGAGAGAGCGGAGGGTCGAAAGGAAACTTTGTTTATACTGTGGGGATCCTGGACATTGGAGAAGGGACTGCCCCCTGGCTACCAGGAGGAATAAAGTACACACGTTCATACCTAGTTTGTCCAACCAATTCATCGTGAAAATATCTGTACGTTTTAACAATGTTTGTCTTTTTGTTTCAGCACTAATAGATTCTGGGTCGGCTGGTAACTTCATCTCATCATCTCTGGCTAACAAACTGCACGTCCCCCTGTATCCCCTCTCGCACTCAGTATCCGTAAAAGCAGTGGATAGTCGGCAACCGAATACTGGTGGTCTCATACGGGTCCCATAACCATTCAGCTGTCGGCTTACACCGACACTGAGTCACTTTCACTTTTCGTTTTACCACTTTCAGGTCATGAGATCGTGCTTGGTATCCCTTGGCTTAGGTCTCAAAACCCTGTTCTGGATTGGAGGACAGGGGAGGTGAAATCCTGGTCCCTGGAATGCTCTCTGGATTGCGTCACTTCACTCCCATGCCTCTCCACTTCAGTAGAGTCCCCTGGCAGATTTGCCTGTGTCCATTCCTGCTGAATACAGGTCGATGAGTGAGGTGTTCAGTGCAAAAGAGAGCTACTCAACTCCCTCCATACCAGCCATGGGATTGCGCGATTGAACTCCTGCCTGATGCTGCTCCTCCTTGCCGCTCTCGCATCTTTCCTCTCTCTGAGCCTGAGATGAGAGCGATGGAGGAGTATGTTATTGAGGCACTTTTACAGGGGTTCATCGTGCCATCCACATCGCCGGCCTGTGCTGGGTATTTTTTTTGTGCAGAAGAAGGACGGCGGACTCCAGCCCGGCATAGATTATAGGGGAGTGAATGCCATCACCGTAAAATACCGTTATCCTCTCCCTCTTGTACCGTCAGCCCTTGAGCAGCTTCCAGGGGCCACCATCTTCACGAAGCTGGATCTCCACAGTGCATACAACCTGGTGCAGATCCGGGAGGGAGACGAATGGAAGACGGCATTCAGCACTACAACAGACCACTATATGTACAAGGTAATGCCATATGGCCTCAAAAATGCCCCCTCCATCTTCCAGTCGTTCATCAACGACGTCCTGAGAGACATATTGGGTCACTTTGTAGTCGCCTATATAGACGACATCTTGATCTACTCCAAGGACTACGACACACACGTCTCCCAGGTACATCTGGTCCTCTCCCGCCTCCTCAAACATGGGTTGGATGTCAAGGCAGAGAAATGTCAGTTCCACCTCTCCGAGGTTTCCTTCCTGGTGGTACCGTTCGTCGTTGAAGTAGATGCATCTGAGTTAGGTCTAGGAGCCGTGCTGTCACAGTATTACGGGCAACCTGGGAAACTGTTTCCCTGTGCCGCCTTCTCACGTAGGTTGACCCCAGTGAAGGCCAATTACGACATAGGGAATCGGGAGCTGCTGATAGAACCTTTGTGCCGGAGCGCCTACGCAGACCGTTGATCAGGTGGGTCCACACCTCTCCTGCCTCGGGGCATCCGGGTATTAACCGCACAGGTGAGCAGCTGAAGAGAAGGTACTGGTGGCCCACCTTAATGCTGGATGTTCGCATTTACGTCCGTTCCTGCTCTACCTGTGCTAAGACTAGGACGCTCCGAGAGCTGCCAGTCAGTATGTTATTGCCTCTGCCAGTGCCCACCCAACTGTGGACTCATGTGGCCGTTGATTTGGCCACAGATCTACCATGATCCCGTGGGTACACGTGCATATTGGTGGGGGTGGACCAGTTTTCGAAGGGATGTAGGTTAATCCCGTTTGCAGCGCTCCCCTCTGCTCTGCAGGTCGTCTGCAGGACGACTGGGTAGAGTATGCACAAAACTCCTTGCGTCATTCCTCCACAGGGATGACCCCGTTTGAGTGCGTGCTGGGCTTTCAACCTCCCCTCTGTGCCTGGGATCCCACACCCACACCCACAGCCGTCCCGAGCGTTGACTCCTGGTTTCACAGGGCTGAGCAAGTGTGGGAGAAGGCCCACGCACACATATCGGGGGGGCGGTGCGCCGTTTCCGCTAACAAGCTGACAAGCACCGACATGAGGCTCCTGACTTCAATCCATGAGACAGGGTGTGGCTTTCCCCCTGAAACCTCAACCTGCGGATGCAAAGCAGGAAACTCAGTCCGCAATTTATTGGCCCCTCCCTCGTGGAGCCCAAGATCAACCCGGGAACATATAGAATCCGATTGCCCAGTCACATGCAAATAACCCCCAGTCTTTCATGTTTCGCTCTTTAGACCCTTAGTCTCCCCCCCAGCATCATAACGGCGCAAGGTCAGGCGCACAGTCAGGCGCACAAGGACAGGGTGCTCCTGGATTCCCGGTGACGTCGAGGGGAACTGCAATATTTGGTAGACTGGGAGGGTTATGGGCCAGAGGAGCGGAAGTGGATACAAAAATTTATAAATTCTTTTTTTGACAAACACTCAAAACACCACATGTTTTTGCTCATTTGTAAGATGAAGGCCTTCACAGATTCTCTCTTTTTTTTTAGGTGCCATCATGCAAGCATATATCTAATACATCTTAACCAAAAAGAACTGTGGGCCATGATCATCTCCAAGTTCTTACCTGACAGGTTTAAGGGACATCATCTCATCACGCTTGCGCTCCTTCCTCTTCAGATCCTGCTCTGTGTTCTTCAGTTTGTCAGGAACCAGGCGTAGTTTGGACTGCATATCATTGATGACATCCTGCAGTTCAGCCTCAGAGGGAAAGATGCGCTGGCACACAGGACAGCAGGGCTCACCCTCTTCAGTCAGCTGACTGATGAACTGGGTGTACACGGCTGTAGCACCTGCTAGCATGGCTGATGGATGGCATTGAAAAGACAACAGAGCAGGGAAAGTAAACAAAATTCAGACTTTAACAAATTGTGCAAAATCAAATTACTATAAACATGTACATGCACACATGCTTCAGAAAATGCTCAGGTCTTTACTGATAATCAACTGAAACAAAAGTCTTTCAAACCTCTCTGCTTGGAGCACTTCTCCAAATCATCCTGAAGCTTGCTCAGGTCTGATTCAAAGTCCTGACTTCCACACACATTAAAGAGCTTCTCCTCAAAGCTTGTCAGCTGCTGCTCTTTGCGTCGAACCTCGGCCATAAAGTGACTTTTATTCTGCTCTTTGGATGCCAGTTCTTTGCTGAATAATTACAAAGGAGACAGTGATGGTTTGAGGTAGATATGCTGTTTACACAACAGTTACAAAGTGAATATTATAATGGATATGCATATATTATAGTACACAACGATCAAAAGTCAATGAAAGAAAATATGCAGCTGGAAAGAATTCATCTGATCTTCATACTCACTTGAGCTTGACCAGGTTCTCTCTGTGAGAGTTGATCTCTCTGGACTTGCTATGAATCCAGTCCTCCAGTTCCCTCTTGTTAGGGAAGTGACCAAGCAGAGACACCAGGTCTTCATTGTGTCTGGACTTAATCTTCCTCACTTGATCTTCTTTATCTGTCTACAATCCGAATTAAAATACAAACATCTTACCAAAAATCATTCATTTGCAAACACAAAAAAAAACTGATTGGACATTTTGTTCTCCCAAAAGTAAATGTGACAAATGCACAAATACATATTTGGAGCAAACAGAAACAATGGTTACGGTAAAAGCAAAGTGTAGAGATGTCTTTACCTTATCCTTCTTAAGCATGTCCAACTGTGTGCGTGCTGTGGTGTGCATATTGAGAGTCTCCATCTCCTGATCCAGTCTGCGCTGGGCCTGGTCTAGTGCCACCTTCTCTTTCTGCAGATCTTGCACCTCTGCCTTCAAACTGTCCACTGTAGAGCTCTGTGTAGCGTTATCCAACTCTCGTTCCTGCACAGTGATAATACTTTATAAATCCCATGTTTTCCTTCGGTTGGTTTTTAAAAGCCATTTTGGTTCATTTAAATGGTTTAAGTGCTAATCATATACATTAAACACCATGAAAAGTTGCTTGAAAGCTTAAAATTTCTATACAATTAGGACACAAGTCTTGTATGAAAAAATCTGAAGATGTTTTAAGTTGATAAAGAAATGAAATAATAACATCAACAATAATACTTTCTCTTTACTTATATTGGAGCTATCTGAATATATCTTATATGAATCTCTAATAATGTCTAATAATATCTACAGCCATGATCAGGTAACTATTTAGGTCCTTACAATTAAAAAAAATATGTGGAAAACACTGTGACAAAATAGATTTTATTTATTATAAAATTATAACTTTGCTGAACCACTGAATTAAAACATTGGAACAAATCAGAAGCACTAAAAATCAGCACTCACTGCTTTACTGAGCTCTGTCTCCAAATCTTGCAGCCTTGTTAAAGAACCATCCAGTTTCTGCAGGTCTGACTTGATGATTTTTAGCTCCTGCTGCTTCTTGGTTTGTATGTCCCTCTTTAGCTCAACAGTCCTTTCCAAGCCAGTTTTCTTATCACGGATATCATCAATGCACTGCTGCTTCTGGGCTTCCTTTTCTTGCATGTCCATCTGGAAAAAGGTTCACCCATTATCAGATCAATAAATATCTATTTGATATAAAGTAATAGTAATATAGTCAGTCAGTCAGTCATTTTCTGCCGCTTGTCCCAAGCGGGGTCGCGGGGGGAGTGCTTGAGTCCATCCCAGCTCACACAGGGCGAAATAGTAAATATAAAAATTCTTTAATATTAGGTTTTATACTTAATAGCTGAATGCTATACACTTCCTAACTCATCTCACACCATCAGTTCCTCTACACTCAATTGTAGTGAAACTGAAACCATGTGATAACATGGGTATAAAATTTTAGCTGCTCTTAAGATTTCGACTGCCACCAGTCTAAATCACAAGTGTGGATTTTTGGGGAAAAATCTGCACCTATCTATATATACTTACTATGATCTTGCTGAAGGCTTCACTTTCATGATCCTGTCTCTCTTTGACTTGCCTGTGGAAGCTCTGGAGCTGTCTCTCATTGAAAGGACCTCGGTCATAGCCCTCCATTTCCAGATAAGAAGCCAGAGATTTCACTTGGGCATCCCTGTTTTTTACATGTGATGCTTGTCTGTCTGCTTCCATCTGGAGACGCCCTGCAATGAGCCAATTAGATTGTATGCACAGCAGTGACATTTAGTGTGACAATACTGCATGATGTATGCAATTAAGATTTGATTTAAGTGTCACAACAAGTACGGACAAAGGTTAGAAGATCTAGTTTTACATTTACACCTGCATTGAGTTTAAAGAGGAATTCCACCATAAACATTTTTGCATAGGGAATTCAAACCAGAATAACAATTAATAAATAAAGATATTCTGAGTGGCTTCCTTTACACAGATCAGTCATACAAATCCTCAGTCTGGAGGATATAAATATATTTAATATTAAAACTCATGAAAAGTGTAGATAGATTATTCATTTTAGATCCTGTTTTGAAGGCATATGTTCCCCCACAAACCCAAACCCAACCACAGAAATTTGAGAAATCAGCTGAGTTACCCTTAAGTTGTTTCAGTAGCAAGGTTTATAAAGGAGTGTTCTATTCTTCACAAGCCAAACTGTACGTTCAAAACAAGCGAACACTTTAAACACTCAGTAATGCCTTAATCAGATCATGCAACATGTAGTTTAACAGAAACATTAATTAAAATGTTTCACTTGTATTTCACTCTAATGGCTAAATATACTGTTAGCAATTAAGAAGGCGCATGATACGTACCCTGTTCAACAAGAAGGTCCGACTTGAGGCGGTTCATTCTCTGGCACTCACGACCAGCCCTCTCCAGTTCACGCTGGCAATCGGCAAGCCTTCGCTCTTTCTCTTTCACTGTGTGCTGGTGGTTCTGGTACATTTCCTGCAGCTGCTCGTCTGAACCCTGGAACACCTAGAAACACCAAGGCAACAAACAGCCACTCATATCGATGAAATTCCAAAGATCACTGACCATCATCGAAGTGAAAGTGACGATTTGTCATTGTGAAATACAGCACAACACGCAGTGAACCACAACGAAATGCAGCCTCTACATTTAACCCATAAACACCGTGCAGCAGGGGGCACTTATTGAAAGAGCTCAGGGAGCAGTGATGGGAACAGTACCTTGCTCAAGGGTACCTCAGGGCAACCTACTGGTCTGGGATTCGAATCCACGACCTTCTGATCCTGGGGCCTAGTCTCTAATCACTAGGACACCGCTGCCCACAGAAAAATGTGTGTACATATGAAGGTAGAAGAGCAATGGAAAATATAACAAATATATAGATGTCCCTTAACTTTTATTGGGTCTGTACATTCTGAGCTAATTTAGCAAGTCTCAAACCCTGGATATAAAAATAAATAAATAAATAAATAAAAATACAATTTTTGCTGTTTAATAGGGAAAATTCTCCAACTATGCATGAGGGGTTCAGAAATCAAAGGCATCATCAGATACAGAAGAGCTGCACTGCCCTCAGCTGGATTAATGTGCTATCACAACATTTAACACAAAAGTTGTGCCAGACACTTTGTTTTAGAGTCATGTGGTCCCAGTAAAGCTATTGCTATAATACAGGCACACGTCTGCTGGACATTATAATTATTATATAAATTCAAAGCAGGTGCCCCCAAGAACGGGCTTGAACTCTTCAAAACTACAAATATAATCAAACAAAAATGACACTTTTATGCATTATTGAAATTAAAAATGCCCTCAGAAGTGTCAATGCCTCCACATCGAGCAGCCTGTCCATTATTGAGGGTAAATATCCTGCATCATAACAACAGTACTGATAAAGTACTAATAAAGGCTTGGACAAGCCGTGTCCTTTATGCACTTATTATCAATAAAGTCTTATCATAGTTCTTCTCCTATGGTATAGTAGAGTGCATGCAGGTGTAAACCAGAACATTGTTGTCACATGTAAAAGACCTATCATGTTTTTTTCTTCTTCACCATATGCTAACATGCACTTCAAACATAATGGTATTTTTTACATATTTTTTACCAACAAAAATAGAAGACATTGAAAATGGGCGGAATTCCCCAGCAAACTGCAAAGCTACAGTTGAATGTTTTATTAACAAGAGTTTCCTGTTGCTGACCTTTAAACTTAACAGCAAATCTGATCACTATCATGACACTATGACTAATATTAGTAGTGCAAAAAAACACACAAACACAGATGTTACCTGTTCCATTTTCTCTTCTAATTCCCGATTGTCATCTTCCATCTGTTTCTTTCTACTGTCCAAAGCTTTGATGTCATTGTCCAGTTTCATTACTTTTCCGAGGTTATCGTCAATGTCATTTAGCCGATTCTGAAAATGCAGAGGATGCAGACGGGGTTACATTGCTGTAACAAGTTTAATCAATAAGGAACGAAATTATAGTATTTATGAATTATGAATTACAACCAAAAACTGACATTTGGCAGCACATGCTCTACAAAAGGAGACTCTACATATTTAAGTAAACATGTTTCCATGATTCAAATAAACAAATCATCTTCTGCAGAGAAAAAGGTAGATAATGTGAAGTCAACAGATAAGGTTAACAAATAAATTCGCAAATCTGGGTGATCGGAGCCAGTCTCCTGTGTTGTTTAAAAGTGATGACCAGTGCATGAGAACAGAGGAAATGCCTTCATAAAGGTCATATTTTAAATGAAAACTCAAAGTAACCATATTTCAGAAACAGCCAAAACCATGCATAAGTGAATGCACATCACATCAGCCATTGGCAACAGTCATAAGGTTGTAATAAACATTGTGAAGCATATCCTTATATATGATGACAGAATTCAAAATGTCTGGCCTCCTTTAGTCTCCTACATATTTCAACAACTTTTAAACACATCACACCCTCATCGTGGCACCACTAAATATTTTACCTCTAGTGGGTCAATCTGACTTTCAATGCGTTGCACGCTCTCTTTAGAAGCTGCTAGTTGGGCTTCTTTAGTAGACAGCTGATCTTTGATCTCCTGAGCCTTCTCCTTGTTCTGCTTCAGATATTTCAGTTCGACCTGACAGGACTTCACAGTGTTAGACTGCTTCATCCTCAGCTGTCGTAGGGTTTCTAGCACCTTGATGTACCTTTGAAAAAACATTCCATATAAATTCGGAACAAAAAAAGTACAGAAGGATGTTGGAGGCCAACTGAATTGCTTTTACCTTAAAGTGAAATAAATCAATTACTGCAACCTCAGAGGGAACTTAAATGACTACAGAACAAAGTGGCTTAAGTCCACATTTAAGAATGCCAAATGTATTACCCTGGCTATAACAAAAATCTACCTGTCAAAAAAATTCTAAAGCAACTCTCTGCTTTAAAACCAGGTCAAGACGTAGATCAACAGTAAAAAAACTAGCTTACATGAGCGTGCTAGACCAGGATAATATGATTACCTTGTGGCTGAAAAAATATCATCAAACTTCTGTTTAAGTGCTTTTCCTTCACTGAGTGGCCAGTTAGATTCCTCTTGATGGCAAAAGATGACATGGTTGAGGACAGACTTTGAAACGCCCAGAGCCGAGATCATCTCACGGTCTATCTCTGCACATTTAGAGCTCAGGCTAACCTTCTCTCCATGCCTGAGATGAACACAAGTTCTTGGGAATAAACATGTGCTGAAAGACACTACTGAACAGAATGAAATATTAACCCTAAACACACAAATACACCAACATTTACACACTTATTTTCACACAGCTCACTAGTGATTTGCTTTTGTTAATAAGGGCTTCAAAGATTTTACATTTTTCCAAAACTGAACGGGATTTCTTACTTGTTTTCACAAGCCACACATCTTTTATTAGATCTGATTTAGTAGTACAACACCATATTTAAATAAAGCACTTAAGGTAATATTTTATTTCACTGTTATTTCACTGAAAACCAAAGGCTGAGAAGCATCAGTATATAAAGACACTTAAAAAAAAAAAAAAGTGAAGTTAAAGTGATTAATTGTCACTTGATTAACTGGCGGCGGTGGCCTAGTGGTGAGGGACTTGCCCCAGCATCGGAAGATCGTGGGTTCGATTCCCTCACCAGTAGGTTGCCCTGAGGTACCCTTGAGCAAGGTACTGTCCCTGTCACTGCTCCCCGGGCGCTTTCAATAGCTGCCCACTGCTGCACGGTGTTTGAGTGTGCATGGGTTAAATGCAGAGGTCCAATTTCGTTGTGGTTCATTGTCTGCTGTGCTTTGACCTCACAATGACATGGGTTGTCTTTTTCACTTTCACTTATGAAACACAGCACAGCACACAGTGGACCACAACTGTGTTTAACCAAGTGGGCAGCTATATCCAGCACCCGGGAAGCAGTGATGGGGACGGTTCCTAGCTCAAGGTTATCTCAGAGATACCTGCTGGTCCAGGATATGAACTCACAAGCTTCTGATCCTGGGACCTCATCCCTAAACACTAGGCCACCGCTGCCCCGATGTTCAGATAAAGGAAGGAAGTGCACAGTTTCTGCTAAACCAGGTTGATGCATGGAGTGGGCAGAGCAAACTCCTTTTCAGTCTTCTGTTCTAAAAATCAGTTTAATGTGCAGTCCTCATATAGAGGATGTATCAGATATTAAACTGATAAAAAAACAGATACACTTAATCTTAGCCAAAAGGCAGAGAAGTGAAATCAAATGTGAAAAACAAATGTTAAAAAGAAAGTATGGCTCTTCCAAAAAGCAGAATTATGCAGGACCAGAAGTATACATAGGTTGAGTGTAGACTAAATAAAATTTTCAGCGGTATTAACGATGGTCCCTGCAGGTAAGCATATTATAGTGAGAAAGAAGACTCTCTTGAACACAAATCAAGTCATGCTGCACCCTCCTGTAAATAAGAAAACCTACTTGATTCTGGTGATAACCCCTTCGAGGGTTTTGAACTCTGGTGCCTTTTTGCCCTTCTGGGTGCTTTGCATGGACCGCTGAACAGCTACAGCTTCCCCATTCACATCTCTGAACTGAAGACGAATCTGCGCACGTACATCTGTCTCATGGGCGTCCTACAAACCAACCATAATTTTATGCACAAAATAAACATTGTTTTTTTACATGTGGTTTCACAAAACTGACGCCACAGAAGGCAGCAATATGTAAATGACCCTCCAGCCAATTACAAGTGCAGATAAGTGTTACTGAGGGTTTGTTGAATCAAAGTGTTCATGTTATCCAACAAAAGTCAAAATATTATTGCCAGTCGTTAACAGAGGGTGTAATTGTAACTTAGAAACATTGACAATTCCAGAAAAGTAGTCATTAGAGACCCATAAATACAATGAAATCCATTGCAGTTGCAATACACAGCTGCATAACCGCATTACTAGTATTGTCTCCTTTTTATGCAGCCCTCATTTCAATCATTCTCACCACAAAAAAAAAAAAAAAAAGAATCGAACCTTTGGATCATGGACAAATGTATTTCCTTTGCTTCCAGGTGGAAAATCTCCAGAAGTGACATACTTAAGACATTCAATTATTGTCTGAGGAGAAATGTAAGGTAGAAAAAACACACACAGAAAAAAATGATTAAAAAAAACAAAACAAGAAAAACACAAGTTTCACAATATCACAACAGGTTTTGTTTTCTATTTTTTTGTGATCAAAACTAAAACAAGGCAGAAACACACATTTAATCTAGATCCAGACATCACTATCAGGTATAAAAACAAAACAAAACAAAACAAACAAACAAAAATATCTTAAGGTAAGGCAAAAAAAAATCTTAGGGTAAAAGCTTAAATATTAAATTATAGCTAATTCATTATCTAAACAAATAATATTAGTTTTGACAGAATTACCCAAACAATCACGGAACGAGATTTTAATTAAGAAGCAATTCCTCTACAATTAATCTAGATCCAGATATCACCATCACGTATAAAAACAAAACAAAACAACACAAACAAACAAAGACCTTAATCTTTATACACAGCAAATGTTATTGACCGTTTTTCCAGCTCCATTGGGTCCTACTAGCACTGTCAGAGGATTGAAGAATGATATCACTTGCTTGTCCTTATCCTCCACACCAAAGCTTCTCACTCCAAGGATGCTCATCTTCTCTATTTTTGACATTTTGAGGGTCTTTGAAACCTGGAGGCAAGAGATGAAGAAAGATCATGTTTTCAGCTTTTCAACCAACTCGAGTTTTCCTCTCTCCTGCAACATGAAAACTGCTGATGTTATCAAGCCCCTACAAGCAAAAGCTTTCTGTCCTCCATGAGCTATTAAACACTATGTGCACTTTGCTCTAAATTATATCATCATGCATGTTTGCTGTGGCTCTGAAGACCCAAAATGTCTCCTCTCTGTAAAGTATGCATACAGTAAGGGGACAAAAAAAACACTGTGTGTGTGTGTGTGTGTGTGTGTGAGTAATTCTATAAGACAGACAGATTTTAATGCATTTATATGCTTTAGATATAATACTCTGCAAACTGTCCCTTTCATGTGCTTCATAGCTTGTCTCTAAGTTCAACTGTTAAAGTCTCCAACTGAGCACTTTGTAAACTAAGGACTGTCACCAGTGCAGGCACTAGTGTTGTAAGTGGTGCTGGATTAATTTACATTATTAGAATGACTCAGGAAACAGTGACAGAAATGAAAATTGGTTTAAAATCAATTTGAGCTCAACTGTTTGAAACACAGCAAGGTAGCTTAGTTAGCATTAATCCGAGAGTTAAAGAGTTAAAGTTTTTCAGTCCAGTATTTACAGCTAGCTGGCTAGTCAACCACCACCTGGAGTAAACTGCAGCCAGTAAGATTAAAACTACAGCTTGCAAAGTTCTAACAGCAGATATATCAGATATAAACCCGGATATATCTTTCTTTGACGGACTATTGTTAAAATAATCAAACAAAAGCTCCATACTGTCCTACCTCAGCCTATCCAGTGTTTAAGTTTACTGCCTTCTCCGCTTCGCCACTTTCGCGCGCTGGCTGTGACGTTTTTCCGCCATGCTAAAAAACTACACTTCCCACAATGCATCAGCGGCGAAAGACACCTGTACTAATGTGGGAGACCTGAGAAGACTGCTTCCCTGCTCTTGTTTAGAAATCTCGATCAAGTTCGCGAAAAGGCCATATCTCGATCTTTTTTATTTTTTATTTTTTATTTTTAAATGTTGTTGTCTTAGCTATGCAAACGAATTGCTTCCAAAATACCAAAGCTCTGCGGGCCTGTGCTTCTAGTGCTGTTTGTATGTAAGTAGGTGCTATTAGTGATCTGTGTACACTTTACATTGTTATAAACTTTAGAGCACTCAGACAGTGTCATAGCTCTGAATGTGGGTTTTTTTGGAGCTTCACAGGTATGTAAGACCATGTCTCCTCTATATGTAAATATACATTGATCATATATCATATTGATCATATATCTATAGCATCTATTCATTTATAACACCTGTGTGTGTGTGTGTGTGTGTGTGTGTGTGTGTGTGTGTGTGTGTGTATGTATGTATATATATATATATATATATATATATATATATATATATATATATATAACACATACATACATAAGGATGTACAGTCTGCTATGTGCAGCGGGGGTTGCAGTTTTAATTCTATTCTACAAAATCAAATATTGTTTAATTAAATGTAGTAAAATCTAATAATACAAAGTTTATTAATTGGCAGTTTGACAAATTATATTCACTACTCAGAACAAAAATGATTTACTAAAAAAAAAAAAATTAGCAATCAGATGCTATTTTACTCAAATACAGTGCCTTGCAAAAGTTTTGACTTTTTACCTATTTTGTTACATTTCAACCAGTAATTTAAATGTTTCTTAAACTTATTTTATGTTATAGATCTGCACAAAATAGTCTAAGTTGGTGAAGTCAAATGAGAAAAATATATATAAAAAATAATTAAAAAATAATAATAAATTGAAAATTGCCATGAAGCACCCAAAAAGTCCTGGTGCAACCAGTTACCATCAAACGTCACATAATTAGTGAAATGAAGTTCACCTGTGTTCAATCTAAGTGTCACATGATCTGTAAGTATAAACTTAAACACACCTTTTCTGAAAGGCCCCAGAGGCTGCAATACCACTAAGCAAGAGGTATCACACCATGAAGACCAAGGAGCTCTCCAAACAAGTCAGGGACAAAGTTGTTGAGAAGTACAAGTCAGGGTTGGGTTATAAGTGAAAGGGACTATTCTTGTCATTGCGAGGTAACAGCACAGCACACAGCACGAAATTTGACCTCTGAATTTTAACCCATGCAAACACCGTGCAGCAGTGGGCAGCTATGAAAGCACCCAGGGAGCAGTGACGGGGACGGTACCTTGCTCCAGGCTACCTCAGGGCAACCTACTGGTAAGGGGTTTGAATCCCCAGTCTTCCGATCATGCGGCCAACTCCTTAACCACTAGGCCACCACTGCCCACTAGGCCACCGCTGCCATATCCAAATCTTTGATGATCCCCGGAGCACCATCAAATCCATCGTCTTCAAATGGAAAGAACATGGTACCACAACAAACCTGCCAAGAGAGCGCCACCCACCAAAACTCACAGACCGGGCAAGGAGGGCATTAATCAGAGAGGCAGCACAGAGACCAAAGGTAACCCTGAAGGACTTGCAGAGTTCCTCAGCAGAGACTGGATTATCTGTCCATAAGACCACAATAAGCCATACACTCCATAGAGCTGGGCTTCATGGAAGAGTGGCCAGAAAAAAAGCCATTTCTTAATTTTACAATAAGAAGGCACGTTTTGAGTTTGCCTAAAGGCATGTGGGTGACTCCCCAAATGTATGGAGGAAGGTGCTCTGGTCAGATGAGTCTAAAATTGGTGCTAAATACAGGGATATTCTTGAGCAAAACCAGTGTCAGTCTGCCTGTGATTTGAGACTGGGACGGAGGTTCGCCTTCCAGCAGGACAATGACCCAAAGCATACTGCTAAAGCAACACACAAGTGGTTTAAGGGGAAGCATTTAAATGTGTTGGAATGGCCTATTCAAAGTTCTCAATCCAATCGAGAATCTGTGTTCAGACTTGAAGATAGCTGTTCACAAGCGAAAACCATCCAATATGAAGAAGCTGGAGCAGTTTTGCCTTGAGGAATGGGCAAAAATCCCAGTGGCAAGATGTGGCAAGCTCATAGAGACGTATCCAAAGCGACTTGCAGCTGTAATTGCTGCAAAAGGTGGCTCTACAAAGTACTGACATTAGGGGGGTGAACAGTTATGCATGCTGAAGTTTTCTGTTATTTTGTCCTATTTGTTGTTTGCTTCACAATAAATAAAAAACGTCTTCAAAGTTGTATGCATGTTCTGTGAATGAAATGGTGCAAACTTTCAGACAGTACATTTTAATTCCAGGTTGTGAGGCAACAAAACATGAAAAATGCCCATGGGGGGTGAATACTTTTGCAAGGCACTGTAGTTCAGCTGTTACACCATGAAATTAAAGGCACTATATTGGTATCTTTAGGAAGCACATGTCTTTGTTTAAGCATGGTTAATGATGCCTTTTTGGTCTTATGCCATTGTCAGAATTCTGACTTACAATTTCCAACCAAGACAGCAGCAGTGCCACATGGCTGCCTTATTTCTTTGAAACAGGTAGATGGTTTATCAGAGCAGTGCTGATTTGCAATGACACTCAGGAAATCTTATCTTGACAATGAACTGTAATAATATCTAATATTTTATCAATGGAGTCTATCTTAATCCCAGTTTAAATCTCCTAGCAATAGCAATTACACTTCCTGGCTGTCAATGCAGAGACTCCACTGAGATGAAGGAGGAGAAACCAGTGTAGTTAATGGCAGGTGTGTGTTTGTATCTCATTTGGAGTAGTAGTCTTCTGATAGATGGTTCAGAAGGTATTTCTCATCAGGCAGGTGTTTTAACAATATTTAACAATAGAAAATAAATGGTAATTATCTGATAAATTGCATGTACATGAGTTTAACTTCAGGTCCCCTATTGTTGGTTTGTGGAACATTTTACAATGTTCTTTGCAATGTGTTAAAATTGGTCTTAAAAGTAAATCTTTGGATATGAATTAAAAGTTTTTCTTTTTCTGTAGTTTCATTTTTAAAGATTTGAGATTTGGTTCCTACAATGAGGAAATGCTTTTCAAATCCGCTGCTTCACATAATGTAAAGCATCACTCACATATGGACATCAGATAAAGTCCTCCGATACAGACATTTATAGACAATGGCAATACAGTGAATTTTGAAAAACCTAATGTTTTTTACCAAATGCATGTATTTTAGTTGTTGATAATGAGAACAAGGCCTTGTACACTACAATCTGGGATTTTGACCTGTTACAATCATTATTCATGTGATCTCTTGTGTATCTACATTCCACTTAACCTCAAGTGTAAGCGTCATTTCCACGACATATTTGTGTCAGTCATAATTTTCACATCCTCAGTTTACTGTAGATCCACAGGTTACAGATAGGAAGTCCTAGTCATATTCAATACTATCAAATTTCCCCATCTTAAGCTAAATATAAAAGCAGCTGGACATGTTAGAGAAGCTCAGTAGACTCCTCCATGATGCTCAAAATGTGTAAATGTGTTGTGTTCTTCCTGTTAGCACTGATGGACATGACTAGAGGGGATGATACGATCCGTGAAATACTCAGCCGCCTCAAAGACCTCACTGGCTACTCTCATGTCCTAACTTTGGTGAGTGATGCACATTCAAGATTTGACTTTTCATGACTATGATGCATTTACAAGAACTGAAGAGTCCACATGCTGCTGTCCTTACCGGTTTTATGTTTCTCTCCCTTTTCAAGGACACAAGCACAATCTATCTGCCAAATGTGTCGATGGCTATCAGTGATGTGAGTTTCATAGCAGCAAGTTACTGTAGCATGAAATTTATATGGTGGAAAGTGACTACTACATCACATGCAATCATGTGTAAAAGTTTGGGTGCCCCTGGACAAATGACATTACATATAGCATTTCAGACAATTACACCATTACTGTTTATTTGCTGAATTGAAACGTTTTAAATGTAATATGATTGGAATTTTCTCACCTAAATTTAGCAGGAGGTGGTGCTGCAGTTCTGGGAAGGTTCTGGGTTTGATTCCTAGCTAGGACCCCGGGGTCCCCCCTGGGACGAGTATGAATGTTCTCCCTGTGTCTGCTGTGGGTTTGCTCCAGGCATTCTGCTGAATCCCACAGTCAGAAACATGCTTGTCAAGTAGACTGGATATGCTATATTGCCCCCTATGCATGACAGCCCCCTGTGATGGACTGTTTCTACGCCTTTCGCAAAAGGAGTGCTGGGATTTGGCAACCCCTGCAATCCTTATCTGCATAACCAGTTAAAAAGATGGATGGATAGCATTAGCAGAAGAAAATTTCAGTCAGAAAATGAACAACAAATGTCATTTGACCAGAGGTGTTCAAAATATACCGGCATTCAACCTTTACTAGACTTAATGCTGTTTGGCTTATCGTTTTGAGCTCAGTTGGTGTATTTTATTTAATACAAATTCTACATGTTCTTGTTGCTCAAAGTGTCAAAAAGAGCAATGTTATAAAAGAACCATTTGTGTATTCTAAAGAACCTATTAACAACACTTAATGTAAAGTTTCCTAAAATAATGCGCAAATCAGAAAACAAAAAAAAAACATTTACCAAATATGGTGGTTCTGCATACCTTTAAAAGTTTTTTCAACTCATTCTTCTTAGCCTAGTCCCCTCAGTTTTAGCAGGGATTGACAAATTGAGTGCATTACAAATGAAATACTAGTTAAATCCTATATACATTTTTATTTATATTCATCAACAGTTTTGCCGCTGTAAAGAATCAATTGCCCAAGAAGTTCTGAAAACACTTGTTCTCCTAAAAACGTCTGACCAATGCACGTCTCAAGAGCCTGAAACAATCATCCGGATGCTGCAGTACAATATTAAGTCACTACTTAAGTACTCGGGAACAGTGAGTATGGTTTTTATCACACATTGCTCACAAGTGCTACATTCTTAAAAATACAGATATACAGTACTGTGCAAAAGTTTTAGGCAGGTGTGGGAAAAAATACTGTAAACAAAGAATGTTTTCAGAAATATAAATAATGGTTTATTTTTATCAATTTACAAAATGCAAAGTGAGCGAACAAAAGAAAAATCAAAATCAAATCAATATTTGGTGTTTTGCCTTCAAAGCAGCATCAATTCTTTTAGGTACACTTGCACAAAGTCAGGGATTTTGTAGGATTATAGTCGGTGAATGATCAACCAATTTTACCCAACAGGTGCTGATGATCATCAATGATCATCAACGGAGGTTGAAACACAGTCATGTCTGGAACAACCTACCAGCCGAGTTCCTTCAAAAACTGTGTGCAAGTGTACCTAGAAGGATTGATGCTGTTTTGAAGGCAAAGGGTGGTCACACCAAATATTGATCTGATTTAGATTTCTCTTTTGTTCATTCACTGCATTTTGTTGATTGATGAAAATAAATGATTAACACTTCCATTTTTGAAAGCATTGTTTGTTTACAGCATTTTTTCACACCTGCGTAAAACTTTTGCACAGTACTGTGTATGTGTGTGTGTGTATGTGTATATATATATAAACACATATACACATACATACACACACACACACACACACACACAGTGGAACCTCTGGTCACGAATGTTTCCGAACACGTACAAATCAGGTAATGAAAAAAACAGTTCGCCATGTTTTCGCATCTGTTCATGATCACAATTTCTGATTGCGAACAAAACAGTTCGCAATCAGTTTGTACTACCCCCCCACAATGATCATCCCCCCCCCCGTTCTCTGTCCGTATCCCATTTTCTTCTGATTGCTGAGCGTGTACAGGGCCTAACAAAGACAACTCAGTCTCACCCGGCACACCGTTCTCCCTGTGCGTCGTTCTCCCTGTGCGTCGTTCTCCCTGTGCGTCGTTCTCTGTCAGATGTGCGTTCATTTGCTGTGAACTCTTTGTGCTGTATTTTGTGTGCTTTTGCATTAATTTTGCAATTATCCATGACAAACTTCTCACCCCTCACTTCCTTTATGCCAGGTTTAGTTTTTGTATAAATTATGGATTTTTCAAACTTTATTTTTTGCCCTGTGTTTAAAACTCAGTGTTTACAGCAAACAGTTCATAAGGGTCTAGCACAAACTTGGTCTAGCACAAACTCTTGCAATGTTAGTTTTTACATTTAGTTTACTATTACACTATGTATTCTATGGTATAATTAACTATTTTTGTTCTTAAAAATCTTAAAAAAAAAAAAAAATTAACATACAGTTTGTGCAGTCTGGAACGGATGAATGGTATTTACACACGTAAATCTTATGGGATCGTTTGGGTTGCGTACAAAGTTTTATGGTCGAATTATGCACATTATTGTCATGACCAGAGGTTCCACAGTATATATATATTTATGTATATATCTAGTGGCTAGGGAGTTTGCCCCAGGATCAGAAGGTCAAGGGTTCGAATCCCAGACCAGTAGGTTGCCGTGAGTTACCCTTTAGCAAGGGATCGTCCCAATCACTGCTCCCCAGGCACTTTAAATAGCTGCCCTTGGCTGCACAGTGTGTATGGGTAAAAAGCAGAGCTTGAATTTTGTTGTGGCTTATTGTGTGCATGTTTAACAATGACAAGAATAGTCATTTTCACTTTCACTTAAGTGGCGAGTTGGTTTGGAGGTCCTGAGGAGCGGTTCTAGAATCACTGCATTAGGGAATCAGGAGTGGTTCTTAATTAGCATAACTCCAACAAACCCTTTATTTTAAAGAATGTAGCACTGCACTGACTATACTGTAAAACATACATAGGGTGAAGGTTCTATAATTGTTTTTGTCTCTTTTTTGGAAGATTGGGGAACACTGTTCAACAGATAAAGTGGTGGTCAGCTTGAAGACCAGACAGAAAGCTCCACACTTGATCTTTGTAAAGCAATGCATCACATTTTTCCAGACCTGGATAAGCAGATGTGTGAGCAGTTATGACTACTGATCTATCATTTAACCACATTTCAGTAATGACATATGTTCAATAAATGGAAACTGCAAGATGATTGGTCTTCGCTTACTCACTGCTGTTTGCCTAGTTGTGATTAATAGTTTTGGTGGTACGTTAGACCTGTTTGTCACCTTGAATTTATGTTATGCCACTTTATTACTGTGTGAGATCATGGCATGCTAAAGAGGATGGTTTGAATAAAGCAGTAAATTAATCTAACAGCAGATGGCAGTGTTTTACAAGAGGGATGCTGCAAACAAGTTCTATGTATCCAAAGGCCTAATCCCTGCGAGAGTGGTATGACGAGGAGTGCACTTAACCAGCAGTGTCTGGGTTTACAGTGGATTAGAACTGGAGTTCATGAGCCAATAGTCCTATGTTTTTTCTAAAAGCTAAAAAAACCTCAGTTACCTGCTAATTTAATTAAGGTCCTAAACATTTCTAAATAAAAGAAATCAGATACCTCATACTGTTTATTATATTTGACCTGTGAAATCAAACTGAGATTTTTTTCTGGTCCTATGAATTCATTGTATTTCATTTATAAACTTCCTTATTTAGAGAAGCACATTGCATTGGTTTGGACATGTCCAGAGGAGAGATGGGGGTTATATTGGGAACAGGATGTTGAAGATGGCGCTGCCAGGAAAAAGGAAAAGAGGAAGACCAAAGAGGAGGTTTATGAATGTGGTGAGAGAAAACTTGCAGGTGGTCAGTTTAAAGGAGGAAGGTGCAGAGGACAGGAAGAAATGGAGACAGATGATCTGCTGTGACGACCCCTAATTGGGAGCAGCCAAAAGAAGTAGAAAATTTCTGGATTCTCAGACTGAAATGCAATGACTTTCCTGCCTTATGCTTTTGGAGTACATCATACACAAGTCAGAGGGGAACATGTAAAATAATAATGTCATGTTTGATCTTCCATCATCCGCCCCTCAAACTGAATCCTTCAGCTAGCTCAGAGAACCTCCCTGAAACAAAGAACATGCTTTATGATTGATCCTTTGGGTTGACATTTTTAAAAAAAAGTGTGTGTGAAAGAAAATGTATTTTTATAGTTTAATGATTGAAATGTAGGATGGACAGTTAAACAACTAGTGAGCATCTACACAGTGAAGAGAGTGGACCTATGACTTGGAATTATAAAATTAAATGAAGTTTGGGTGGAGGACATCAGAAGCCCCTATGCCTTTGAATCTAACTTCTCTACCTTCTGCTCACTGTGAGAAGGTATGTATTCTGGGAATCCTAAGAGACACTACATGAAGCCTCTTGTGTAGTAGTAGTGCTGTGATGAATGAATTCAGTGATGAGCAGTGGGAATTTCATGCTGGAGCAGCTCAAGGTTGACAGTGAAGTGCTAGCTGTGAAACAAGGGCTTATTACATGCCTTTTGATTGTGACCTATTTTGGTCAGGGAACCAAACTAACACTCAGAATCTCAGGCAGGTGGATTGTGGCATGCACGCTGTGAGTTATTTTGAGAAACTGGTGGGTTGAGGTGGTGTTCAGGTATATCCACCACAGAGATGTTTGGCAAACACTTGTAGACAATGTTGTTCCACACAATCTCGGTGACACTGCAGACAAGAAGGAACCACATCCCTTATACTGTGTACTTAGAGGCTGGTAGTTAAGAGGGTTTTGGGATCACTTTAGTGGTCTTTTAACAGTCAGAATAGAGGAATTCAGTTTTAAAATAAAGATGCCAGAACTTCACGTTGATATAAAAATACCATTACAGAGTCTTTGCATAATGCCAGCATTTTCCCAGGCACACCAAAACTGGTGATAAGATTTTTTTTTTCTTCAGTGTTGTTTTCCTGAGATAACAAAATAGTTTTCTTGAGAATTTGAGATCTTTTTATGATGACATATTTAGAACCCTCACAAAATTACAGCTAAACCAATGATTCCCAGCTGGGCAGCCTGGGTTTTTCATGTCTTAAGACATGAATGTCAGGTGTATTGGAGGTGCCAAGTGTGTGTGTGTGTGTGTGTGTGCCCTACAATGGACTCATTGCCCATCTAGGGTATTTCTTTCCGTTTCATTGCGTGTGTTACAATAGGCCCTAGCACCCTTGTGACACTGGCAAGGAAAGGTTAAGATAATACATGATGTTTTACATGCACTCATCATTTCTCTCTTTGCTGAGAGTGTGTTACTCTGCATGTAAATGTTTTTCACACTTTTATATATGCAAAGTTTGTTTTACAGAAAGCTGTCAAACCTTAAAGTGTCATCTCAACAAACATGCCGTGAGTTCCCTACGGTTTTCTACATACTGTTTAGTGGACAGTAAGCAAGAGGTATCAGCTGGTTAGGATGCAACGAGTAGGTGGAAGAGTGTAATTATAACAGTAAAGCAGGGGTGGGCAACTCCGGTCCTGGAGGGCCAATGTCCTGGCAACAACCAAACTACCAGCCCTCCAGGACCGTAGTTGCCCACCCTTGCTCTAGTCCTGCTCCGGGCCTGGAGGGCTGGTGTCCTCCACAGTTTGGTAGTTGCCTTATCAAACACACTCATTAAACCTGATAATGATCAGGTGAGCTGTACCAGGTGTGTTTAAGCAGGGAATTCACTAAACTCTGCAGGACACCGGCCCTCCAGGACCGGAGTTGCCCACGCCTGCTAAAGGATAAACAATTCAGAGGAATGGAGAGTATGGAGAGAGATGAAGAAAAGCGTGTAGATAAGTTGGAATAGCTGGAGAAGTATGACCGGAGTGATCTGTGACAGACAGGTACCAGCAAGAGTGAAAGGAAAGGTTTACAGGATTTTTGTGAGACCAGCTATGCTATATGGGTTGTTGACAGTGGCAGTGATAAAAAGACAAACAGCAGAGCTGGAGGTGAGTTAAAGATGCGTGAGTTAAAGAATGTACAGGATTAGAAATTAGTTTATTAGAGGGATAGCTCAGGGTGGATGGTTTGGAGACAAAGAGAACTGAGACTGGGTTTGGACATGTGCTAAAGAGAGATGAGGATTATTTTGGGAGAAAGATGTTGAAGATGGAGCTGCCTGGCATGAGGAGAAGAGGAAAGCCAAAGGAGGTTTATGGATGTGGTGAGAGAGGACATTCAATGAAAGCAGATGATCTGCTGTGGTGACCCCTAACTGGAACAGCCAAAAACAGAAGAAGCACGGTTCTTTAGAGCTAAATACAAAACGTTTCGGAAATGTGAGTGTGAAGAAACACATCTGGATCATGTTCTACCTTAAATTGTTAACAAATCTTTACCTAATATAAAAGTTATTTAAAGCTCTGAAACATTGTTCATACATCTCATATACCAAAAAGGGTTCTTTAACTATACTTTAACTTTAACTAAATCAATTCAAAGCTTTAAAAACACGTGCTTCTTTGCAGAAGAAGTTTTAACAGGTTTTCCAGACTCCTAGCATAATTTTTACCTAATGTGTACCTAACTCTATATTTATATATATTCTATCATTTATTTCATATAGAAATTCTCAAAAACATACCTTTTGTTACTCAGAACAAATATTTAACAGTATTTAAAACAGGACAAGCTTAAAAAAAAAAAAAAGTTACTGATGAAATTGCACAGTTACTGCATAACAACCATATCGGAGTTCTACAACGCAAATGCATGTACACCAAATAAAACTAAATGACGATTGCAAAATTTGCCAAAAACCTATAGCTTGTTTCAACCTAAAGAATGCATTTATGGGTGCAGCCTAGGAGCCAAATATTTTGTACATCAGTGAGGGATATATTTTAATATAAGTAGAAGTAAATCATTCTCTTCAATAATTCTCTTTTTTCTTTATAATGGTGGTGGAGGTGGCTTTCTACACCCTGCATGCACCCATCTGCTGTGAATGGTTCTATATAAAATAAGCTTCCTGTGATGTACCTTGTTTCAAAGCTACCATCTTTCATGACAGTGCTTTAGTTTTTCCTGGCCAACTGTGAAGCATAAATTGTGAAATGATGGTGAACATACTCTGCATGTCACTTCACTGCAATTAAACACTGTTTAATCCTAATTCTAGTCTAAATTTATAGTCTAAATTTAATTCTAACCACTTATTCTTACGGGGTGGTGAGCACGTAGCTACATGTATTTGCCTATTCAGGTTACAGCATTTTGGATTTGCACATTCACACTGAAGTTATAAAGGATGTTTCAGCCCAGATTGTATAAAGAGGCACAGTGCTGGGCCAGATCATTTGCATATGTTAGCCTTCAAGGCACAGTAGCAAAAAACAGCCTTTGAAATTGCAAGGTAAAAAAAACGGAGTTGGAAAACAGTCATGCAAAACTAAATTGTGATTGTTTTTGATTTGTAAAGCTACGCAAGGTTATAACTCGGCCTCAGGAAAAATAAAACATTACAACATGGGCCTTCAGAAGGACACCTACTATTCTTGGAAAGGAAGAATCTCTCCCAGACCATTCATAATTAGTGCCAAGGGAACTAATGTTCATTCCTACAACGATACATACAAATCACCTGCCCCAGAGAAATATAAAGCTATCAATATGTAGTATGTTGTGTTCGTCATCTTAGATGATACAACCTTGGATTTCTGAGAAATGTAAAAAGATTAAAAAATAATATTTCAGGCTCTGTTCAAAACATCATGGGGTTAATGTGTTATAATGCTGAATCAATTAAAAAAAAAGAAACATTTATCTATTATTAGATCTTGGAAGCTGATACACTTATCGCTTTTTGTTGAATGACCAAAGTGATACAGTACAGCACCTTCATGCTGCCCTTACACCAATCCCTGCTAGATTCTTTAGAAAAAGTGACTTCAGTTAGAAATCAAAGGTGAGTTTATTTGCTATTATTATATGATCTAAACTTTGTTGTGTGTCACTCAAATGGCTTTTTGGTTAGTGCAAAAGCTAAATGGTATAACACATGATAATAGAAACTAGCAGCCCTGTACGTTCCCTTCAGTTTCCTTTACTGTTACCTGCTTGCAGCAAAGTAAAGTGAGAAATCCCATCACATGGCTGTAAAGTACCTTTGTTATTGCTCTGGTGAAGCACTGGGTGGTTTGGCCCAGGCTTCTCTTTGAAGAATTATCTTCTTTGCCACAATGTTCCAAATATTCTCCCTAAACTCTCCATGAAGTCAATTATTTGCCTCTTTGAACAAGGCTGCCCAGATTCTGTTAGATGCCAGCATGCAAATATGGATGACCACATAAGCACATCAGCAGGCTAGCAAAGGAAATGAATGAATACATTAGTCCTAGAAGTTTATTGGCTGATTGATGAAAGGCTGAAATGGAGTGAAATATTTCCGCCAGAACAAGCCTCAAAGAATCAACATTGCATCAGCTGCTGGAAGAAGCAGAAAATGCTGGACACTATTTCAAAGCAGCTTCAAAACTTCTGCCCATTCAGTAATCAGTGAGACTGGGGAAGAGGAGATGCTAATGTGTCCCATCTCCATCTATTTGTGATGGTAATGAAATATTATGCACCAAAAAACAAGATTGCCATTGAAAATGACTTCCCATTAGGGGAGTTAAGAAAACACACTGGTGTGATCTACTCTTTTCTCTACTTCATAATCTCTGCTGACAGCTTCAACCCCCTCTGAAGATGCCATCATTCTTAATCTGGCACTGAAGCTACAACATCCTTATCATCTTCATGTTGGGAAAAGGTATAAGTGAATACAGTGTCAGTAGTGGCACTCAATTACTTTCGCAAATGGCAAAAATGTTTTCTCTTCCTGACAGCTTGGTGTCTGATTATAAATTCAAGGTCATGAAAAGTCTCACAATGCTGATAGTGTGTCCGGTCATCTGTTTAACCCCAGTCTCATCAAAACTGCATAAATAATAATCAAACCTTAGTTCAATAACGAATGGTTTATGACCAGTCCATATCCAGCGACACACTACTGTCATAAAAAAAAATAATAAGGGGTTGTCAAAAGAAAAAAAGCGATGCCAGAGGATAGTCATGTTTGTTTTTGCACTTTAAATAAAAAGAAATTTAAATAAAGTTCTTTGCAGAGCTGTTTTTGTGTGAGAATATAGAACTTTTTATAAAAAGTTGAAATAAACTCCCTTTAGTTTGAAGGTTCTTTAAAAAGAGATGTTATGTCGGTAAAGTGCCTTTCTACGTTTGAGTTAACTTGATTTGAGAGCTGGTGGGGTTACCAAAAACAAATGAGTACATTTCCAAGCAAATTCAAAACTAATAAATATGAAAATGAAAGGCCCTTATGTGAATGTGAAGTATGTTATTAAAGTTAGTCAAAGCACACAATTCCAGTTTAAGATTTTGATAACATTTTATTGTGAAAGTCAAAATTAGATGCCTTATAGATGTCTTCTTTAACCCTCTAGGCTCTAAATGCATTATTAACTACATTTAGGCTCGATTGGGCTGCTGGATTAGCAGCATTGTGTAATGCATTTGAGATCAAATATGCCAGTCAAACACCGTCATTGTATGCACTGTAAACATATCCTTATGCATATGAAATTATTCATATACACACATCCTTTAATGTTGCATGTGAAACATGGAACAGCACACAGTGAAACACACCTCTGCATTTAACCCACACACAAAAACATGCAGCAGGGGGCAGCTGTTGAAAGCACCCAGGGAGAAGTGATGCGGATGGTACCTTGCTCTAGGGTACCTCAAGGCAACCTACTGGTAAGGGAATCGAACCCACAATCTTCCGATCCGGGCCTAGTTCCTAACCACCACTGCCTAATGAAGCTTACTATGAACATAAAGCCTACACCTATACCTGCATCACTGGTTACCAACACTGCTCCTGGTGCTTCACTGATAGTTTCCTAAAGATTTTAGCTATTACAATATATTGTAATTTTGTTGTATTATTGTTGTCTTGGGTAAAGGATGGTGATGAAACCTGCAGTAAGATCATAAAATAATTGTTTGTGACAAATGAGGTACACTCTTATAATAAACAGGATTTCATAATTAATTTATTAAATAACATTTTTAAAAATATTTTTTAATAATAATTTCTAAATAATAATGATTTTATTGTTAATATTCATAGTAAAAACAAAGAAGAAATTTTTCTGTGAAAAGATTATAGTGATGCTGCTGGTCTGCTACTGCCGGTTAGTAACTGTACTCCTGTACTGCAGATCCAAAAAGAACCAAAGCTTTACTTTGCAGTAAGGATGAAGGATGGCCAAATGGATGGATGTTCTTCTCTGCACCACATGGCCAGGAATGGTTAAAAGTGGACTCCCACCCCTAATGCTGTTATTGATAAATTCATCAAACATTTTACAGTTACAATTAAAGTCAAGGTCTTGTGCATGATCTGTGGACCAAGAGTTTTTCCAGAACTATGTATTCAGGCTGTGAACATTTTAGAAACTATTACCTTTTTAAGAAGGCAGGTGAAATAAATATAAATTGAGCTAAAATGAGCACCTGTTCTTTTTTCTGAACACAGACACAAAAGCACCAAAAACAGTAATACACCAGTTTACAAGGGTTTTCAGTCTCTTTTTAAGTTGTTTGGGCTGTTGTCTATGTCTTTCACAATGATCTTAAATACCCTAGTAATGGACCTGTTAGCTTGCATAATGTTAGTTTAGCTGAAAAATCCACACACATAATCACTTCAAACGAACATCAAAAGTATTTTGCATATCACCCAGTCTTTCCTCACCACCCCACCATTTAGAGCAAGCAGGAGTAGAGGATGCTCTTTGACTCCTTATCCTCTGGCAGCTCTCAGCGCCCGGATTAGCACCCGACACTCTTCCCCGTCTGTTTAATGCACAGCTGACAAGGCCCAGAGTATGATTCGTGCTGAGATGACAAAGAGGATTTGTGGTGCTGTACTTCTTGAGTCATAAGCTCAATGTTGCTCTTAGTGATGGGAGACATGCATTCTGGGCTTTTATATCTGTGAAATCCTCCCTAAAACAACCCAAAACCTACTCTCAGTCCTCATTTGGAATGTTTGAGCAAGAGCAAGATAAATGGGATCTAGATTCTTCATGGCATTTGCTTTATGTTGACAATTTCTTTCAATAAGGACTATGCTGGGATGACTTGTGATCCCTCAAATCATCCAGGCATGATCCTGTCTGTGATGTACTCTATTTTTAAAGGCTGGAGCATCTGTACTCAGACTGAAGCTCAGCTGAATGGCTGTGAGATTAATTTCACTCTAAAAAGAGAGCACTTGCTGTCTCTAAACAACTGCAAATATAAGATGTGATAAAAGATGTGATAACTCTATTTTCAATATTGTGGGTAGGCAACTGCAATCCTGGACAGTCAAGGTTCGCAAAGTTGGTTGAATTTCCTCATTTTTGGCCCTTTTCATATGCACATATATTTAAGGAGATCTGCTGATAGGCATAGCTGTCTACATGTGGCTCCAGGGATCAGTTGTCCTTGGTTGTCGGTACTGGAGGAAGAGCACATGTAGAACATAAATCTCTTGCTGCACATGTTGTGTAGCAGCAGTTTGTATGCATGTAAGGGCTGTGACAAAAGGCCACATGAGCAATTAATATGTGTTCTGTCATACAAGTGTGCAGTAGTGCCGCACTTTTCTATAGTAGAGATGTAGGTGTGATTGAGTGGGAGAATCACCAGACTGCCTTCATCTGTAGCCCTTCAGGTCCAGAGCTAGCCACCTTTGTTCTAGATACATTATTTTTTATCATTTATTGTCAAGTCAATTCAAATCAAGTCAGTTTTATTTATATAGCACTTTTTCAGAATCCTGAATCACTTTTTATCTTTTACAGAATCCGGGTCCGAGTCCAAGTAAGTAAGCCGAGGGCGAAAGAGACAAAACTCCCTAAAACTGGAGAATTAATCCTCAGGAGGAACCAAGACTCAAAAGGGGAACCCATCCTCCTCTGGTTGATACCAGATTATCAAGAATATGTATTTTATAAATTCGATCGATTTAGCAATGAGATTCTGTAAAGTGTGAGTCCATTAGAGCCTGTAATTGGAAGTTCAGTTAGCCAATAGCGGTGGTACTGTTTGAGTGGGTGGAGCTTTTGTTAATCTTAGTGATTATTGGTTCCATAGAGAAGAAAGTTGACCTACAATGTCATATAAAGTTGGTATATAATGACAAAATAATGTTTTTTTGTTTTTTAATTAATAAAAGTTGTTTGACATGGTTCTATAACTAAATTTATTAGATACAAATCAAAAGTATGTAAAAACAATTTATCAGTTATATTTTTTTTTACTTATTGTTTATAGATTTTATGACAATTGACCTTTACCTACAAAAACATTCATAAACTGATGCTTGTTGGGATAAACATAAATAAATATTCATGTGTATGTTTGTTTATGTCAATTTTGATGAAAGGTCTTATGTACATGTGATATAACCTCTACATGCCCTCAGTGAGGTGAAAGTGAAAGAGGCGTTACATTTTTGAAAAATTAAATTGAATAATGAAATTGTCATCATCACCGTCATACAAAAACTTTTTTAAGCACGAATGGCACAAACTGGGTGATAATTTTATGGAAAATGGACCAATAGAAATGTTTCAATTAGGAATCTTGTTTAGGAATCAAAGTTAAGAATGCTGTTATTTTACTTTTTTGAGATAAAACGTTTGGATAGACAATATACTTTTGTTCACTCAAGGTCTATTAATTTTTCTGTCCTACTTGCTTACCAATAATGCTGAATTTAATAATGCAAATGGAGAAGGTATTTCTAAAATGTGGACTGCTAGCTTTCACTTTTTATTTGCCAATTTACCATTTCATTGCAACAATGAATGATATGCATCAAGAGGTTTAACTCAGAGTATGTTCCCTGAGCTGAGAGCAAAGGCGAAAAGCTCTGCTCAAGATACTAGTTTACTGTAGATGGGGGTGAAAGTGAAAGTGACTATTTGAGATCATGAACACATCGCATCATATAAGTGCTGCATTTAACCTATACACAGGGTGAAGTAGCTCATGCAGATGATCCAGTGGTTAAAATATCCAGTACTCAGGGAGCACTGTTGGGGACGGTACTTTGCTCAAGGGTACCTCAGGGAAACCTACTGGTCCAGGACTCAACCCACTGCCGTATGTTTTTAGGGGAAAGTGTCTAAGCACTAGGCCTTCACTGCTCCTATGATACCTCCATTGCTTTCATTACTTTATTTAATCGACAAGTATTTTGCAAATTTGACTGGTTGATTCAAAACAATGTGAACAACATCCAAACTGGAGTCAGAGAGGTAGACAAGAGTTCACTGGACAACAGTATTTTCTGTTCACAATACATAATAATATAATTCTGCAGTGGCAAGTTGACTTAAAGTTAACTCTGCAGTGTTTGTCCTTTGCTGTCTGTCTGTGTTTAAAAAAAGGTCCAGCATTGTCCACAGGTGTTATATCTTAACAAAGTTTTCATGTGGGCTTTCATTATGCCTGGCCTTTAGCACAGTAAAGGAAGTGAAACAGCCTTCCATCATACCCCTTAACCTTCACTGTTCTGTGGCAGCTTGGTACCTGGATCAAAAGCAAAGGAGGAGCCATCAAGAGAACAAAATTATAGCTCTTCTTGAGTTCAGGCCAGACACTGGGGCTGCTTACTGACTATGTCAGCAAATCAATATCTTGGAAAATCCTCTCCAGTGAATGTCAAAGGCTTGTCTTGAATAAAACAGTAAGGTGGCTATTAAGGGATGGACAAGCAACATTATTCTTTATGTTCCACACTTAGCTTTAATCCAGGCACTACACCCAGAGATGCTGTCCAAGCTACTGCAGCATGTAACTAGATGTAGGTGGTGCTGAAGTATGTTAGAATGTATATTTTTTAACCAAACAAATCTTCCTTCACTATCCAGATGGATGGCAGTGTGCCTGTGTCAAGGTATATTTTAATATGTGGGGCTCTCCAGGTAAATGTAATAGCAGTCCGTTTTTGTGAACTGGCCATGTTCCAAGGAAAACTCCCTGCCAAAACTATTACTTTTACTCGGTCCATGCAAAAGCTATTATTGCATCACTGTTGCCCTTGGTCCTGGGTGCTCCATGGCCTGAATGCTATAACAAACCCATTTCCATTATATCAGAGGTTGCTAAAGTGTTAATTGGTTGTGAAGAAAGGTGGGGAAAAAGTTGCATTTATTGCAAACGGTGTCTCCACAATGGGAATTAGAAACACTGCACAAGCATTTCTTTCAGCCACATTTGGCATAGGGAAGACATGACTAACAATTTTGGAAAATTGACAGATTCTTACAAATGATTGTTTTGTGAAAGTGAAAGTGACTATTCTTGCCGTTGTGAAACATAGCGCGAAACGCAGCCTCTGCATTTATCCCACCCACACACAAACACGTGCAGCGGGGGAAGCACTTGAAAGGCCCGGGGACCAATGAAGGGGATGGTACCTTGCTCACATTCCATATATGTGGATTTCCTCATGCTGCTTAGTAACTTTCTTAGCAGCGAAAGTTGCCTCAGCATCTTGTGGTGTCAGTGTTTATGTGCAGGTTTCAATGTTAAAAAAAACTTCCAAACATGATCCTATGAAACATGAAGCACACACACACAAAATAATGTCTCTTGAGTATTTCCAGTGTGAAAAGCTAAATACTTCTCTAAATTCATGTACCTTTTACATGCTCATGGCAATGAAAATAGAAATAGAAGTAAAAACTAAAATACAAAGATACACTGGGTGTAGAGAGTAAGTGACAGGACTGTTAGTCTGTGAAACTGTGAAACTAACCACAGTATGGAATGTGTCAGAAGCAGCTACACTAAAAGGTTAAAAACGAAAGAAAGTTTCAGTACTATGTGCAGTAGCTCACAGGTGAGAAAAGTATAAAAAAACAGTGACGCAGCGTTAATAATAATGTTAATAGTAACAACAGATGTGATAGATGATCACACATAGAGAAAGAAATGACAGATAACACCATAATCCACCTATCTGATAGAGAACAGATAGAATGAAAGAATGAGTGAATGAATGAAATTCCATTTGATTATGCAGACACAGTCTAAACAGTAAAATTCTCCTCTGCAATTATTTCCTCCTGACACGTCGGTAGTGAACACACACTAGGGCAGCTGTGGCCTAGTGGTTAGGGAGTTGCCCCCCACATCGGAAGATTGTGGGTTCAATTCCCCTCACCAGTAGGTTACCCTGAGGTACCCTTGAGCAAGGTACTGTCCCTGTCGCTGCTCCCCTGGCGCTTTCAATAGCTGCCCACTGCTGCATGGTGTTTGCATGGGTTAAATGCAGAGGTCCAATTTTTTTGTGGTGTGCTGAGCTGTGACCTCGCAATGACGAGGGTTGTCAAATTCACTTTCACTTTCATAAAACCAGCAGCAGGAGCAGTGTTGGGGGATGGTATAATTTGTGAAGCAATGTTGGGGGATGGTATCTTGCTGAATGGTACCTCAGGGCAACCTGCTCTTTTCGGGACTGGACCTGGAACCCATGATCTTCCCAACAACTAGGCCACCACATTCTCCAGTATAAGAGTTGTTACCCTTGAGATACCCTTGAGCAAAGTACAATCCCAACACTGTACCTCACGAGCAGGCATTGCACCCTCCTGGTGTGTATTCACAGCAGGCGTGTTTGGATGGGTTAAATGCAGAGGACAGATTCACTGCTCGCTGTTTGCACTTTGTGAGTGACAGCACAAGAAATTTCATTTCAGGAAAAACATGGACCAACTGGTGAAAAAAGCTGCCTCAGAGCTTTGCAGGAGATTTGGGGCTGAGGTGGGGAGATACACATGGAGTAAGGAACAGGCCATCCTGGACAATAACAATCACCCCTCCACAACATTCTGGCAGGTAAGAGAAGTAGCTGCAGTGGACGGCTCACCTCGCTACAAAACTGGTTCAGGAGATCCTAACTATCGAAAATAATACTAATAATTATAATTTAAAAAAAAACAGATCTATTCCAATTTTTAATTTCATGGCCAGTAAAAGGATTAGGATTAAGATAAACAAACTCTGTTGACGTGAAATACAGGTGCAGGAGCAGCAAACCATTTGTTTAAACTCACTCGTCTACTATTTCTTTTGAAAACACTCCACTGCCCAGTGCTGGTGAGCTTTATACCCCTCTAGCTAACTTTATATATTAAGTTAACTGTATGAATGATGCTGTTCTTTTAAAAATATAATGCATTCTTAATTATGTTTACTAAAAAAAAAAACTATGCTCTATATGGATGTACATGCAAATGATGCTGCTGCTGCAAAAAAAGCCTGTTTTAAATTCAACAATGTCATAAAAACAACACATTTATAAATATCACATCAATCAGGAGCCTGTTTTGTTTGGGTAGGGTAATGATCGTAAATAAATAAATAAATAAATAGTACAAAATGTTTAATATGGGACCTTTAACAAACTGAAACATGCAGAGCAATCCAATGAGATTCCTTCCTCGCACTCTCTCAGCTTTGTTTTCAGGCACTCTGAAAGCTCTTCAGGCTAAGCAGATGCCCACACATTCTCATCCAAAAAGGATATGCGGGTGTTTTAGCTGCCAGGACTTTTGCACTTGCTTGTCTGCATGGATTACTATAGTAGGCAGGCCAGGGTGGCCCATGAGACCCATGGTGAATTTATTCCCCAGCAGTCATTAAAAGTACACACACACACACACACACACACACACAAAGCAGGCTCATTGTTAAGAAAAGCTTGATGCACTCCTCGTAAGAAATCCTGTGTGTGTGTGTGTGTGTGTGTGTGTGTGTGTGTGTGTGTGTGTGTGTGTGTGTGTGTGTGTGTGTGTGTGTGTACTTTTAATGCCTGCTGTGTGTGTGTGAGTGAGAGAGAGAATGTATGTATCTGTATATGAGTGTATACATTTATATTACACAGGATCTCTTAGGAGGAGTGCATGAAGTTTTTTTTTTGCTTGTTTTTTAACAACGAGCCTGTTCATTCATAAACTATCTTTGGTATAGTGTCGATGAAGTAATCCAGTAGGTGGCCTCGTTGAGCCATTTCTTATGCAAACTTCCAACATAGCTTAAGAGGCACAGTATGCTCCAATAACTGCAGCTCCAATATTTCCCCCAGTAAGCGCTCAGACTCACAGAATTACACGCATGGAAGCAATAAGAAAGCAGTGCCACGATGGTCCAGAGGAGACTAAACAGGTGAAAGATAAGACATTGGTCTGCAGCGGTCTGGTCCTGGAGCCGGGTTTAGTTCAGTGACCATCCTCCTCCTCCTCATCCTCCCCACTCCAGACGCGTCAGCGGCGTGCGGGGAGACAGAGGCGCAGCTCTGCGTCTGAGCGGGACTGATGCGCCAGGGGACACTGAGGAGGGGGGAGCGAGAAAAGCAGGACCACCGACTCACTGCGCTGAGAGGCAGGAGCCAAAAACAGCAGTTTGTGGAGCTAATCTGATCATAACTCAAATCTGTGGCTGCGTGGAGAAAGTTGCCTTTAGGATCAGCCAGATGCATTTTTTTGTGCGCACATCTGGAGCAACTGGATCCCTCTGAAGTGCAGCAACAGAGCTCGAAGGGAAGACACTTGGGTTTCTTTCTTTCTTTCTTGCTTTCTTGCTTTCTTGCATTCTCCACAGAGATGTGAAATGGACATATCCCATAGATGCCTGTCCCAGGCTGGAAAGTCAGTGTAGGTCATGAAGAGGACGAATCAGACCAAAGCAGCAATCAATACACTGTATCGATGAGCTCATATATAAGGCTAATGATCTTGCCTGCCTTATGTTGGCTGATTGTGCTGGAGGAGAACATGCTGTGAAGCCACCAGTGGCTGGACAAGGTGCCGAAAGGAAAGCAGCAGCAGCCTGCTGGCAATGGGGAGCATCCCTCCAAGGTACAACAATAACTAGAAGATTCATAAGACGTGTTCTTACTTTGTTTTGAATGGTCAAACCATGCCCTTTGAGAACGTGCTTAGAGACTGGCCTGAGGCACACCAGTTTAGGGCTTCTGAAGAAGTTACGCTTAGATAATGATGCATGCTTCCTTGCAAAATGAAGGCAAACATGGCGACAGATCCCACAGAACAGCTGGTCACTTGGGTGTATGCTGCCACTCCAATTCCCGTGTAATACCCAACACTGCTGGAATTATGGGGTGACTGTTACTGGTGCAACTCAATGAAAAAGCCATGGATGTGAACTACTCCACGGTCCTCGATAGCAATTTATCGCAGCGTGGGTCATCCAAGCGCGTGCTGACCGGCTGCTTCCTCTCACTTCTGATCCTGACCACCCTCCTGGGGAACACGTTGGTCTGCGCTGCTGTCACCAAGTTTCGCCACCTACGCTCCAAAGTCACCAACTTTTTTGTGATCTCGCTGGCCATTTCTGACCTCCTGGTGGCCATTTTGGTGATGCCGTGGAAAGCAGCCACTGAGATTGTGGGGTTCTGGCCTTTTGGCGCCTTTTGTAATGTCTGGGTGGCCTTTGACATCATGTGCTCCACTGCCTCCATCTTGAACCTGTGCGTCATCAGTGTGGACAGGTACTGGGCCATCTCCAGCCCTTTCCGCTATGAGCGCAAGATGACTCCAAAAGTGGCGTTCATTATGATCAGCGTGGCCTGGACGCTGTCCGTGCTCATCTCCTTCATCCCCGTGCAGCTGGACTGGCACAAGGCACAAAGCACCAGCTACACGGAGCTGAACGGCACCTATGACGAGGTCCCAGACAACTGCGATGCCAGCCTTAACCGGACATATGCCATTTCCTCCTCCCTAATAAGCTTCTACATTCCTGTGGCCATCATGCTTGTCACCTACACCCGCATCTACCGCATTGCCCAGAAGCAGATCCGCAGGATCTCTGCCCTGGAGCGGGCAGCTGAAAGTGCCAAGAACCGCCACAGCAGCATGGGCAACAGTGGCGGCATGGATTCTGAAAGCTCTTTCAAGATGTCCTTCAAGCGTGAAACCAAAGTCCTCAAGACGCTCTCAGTCATCATGGGTGTGTTTGTGTGCTGCTGGCTGCCCTTCTTCATCCTCAACTGCATGGTGCCCTTCTGTGAGCCCAATGAGAGTGCAGACTTTCTGTGCATCAGCCCCACCACCTTCGATGTCTTCGTTTGGTTCGGCTGGGCCAACTCCTCACTTAACCCCATCATCTATGCCTTCAATGCTGATTTCCGCAAGGCGTTCTCCATACTGCTGGGCTGCAATCAGCTCTGCCCTGGCAGCAGCTCCATTGAGATAGTGAGCATCAACAACAACGGTGCCTCCGAACCTGCCTCGCAGTATCAGCCAAAGGGCCACATCCCCAAGGAAGGCAACAACAGCAACTATGTGATCCCTCACAGCATCCTGTGCCAGGATGAGGAAGCACAGAAGAAGGAAGACGACTCTGGGATTAAGACTTTGGAGAAGCTCTCCCCGTCCATGTCAGGCAACCTGGACAGTGATGCTGACGTTTCCCTGGACAAGATTAACCCCATCACGCAAAACGGACAGCACAAATCCATACCTTGCTGAGCTAAAATGTAGGGGTTTGGGACCACAAAATGATATAGAGAACACTGTTTTGAAAGAAGTATGGGATTAAAAAAAACTGAGTTTCACTGCAAACCTTAAAACGACACCTTGACTAAATAACAATTGTGAAGATCAAAAGAATGTTCAAATTGAAGGCACTTTATCTGGATAACTATCTGCAAAATACTCACAGCATTTGTTGATAGAGTCGACAGGTTAGTTATGGCATTAAAATAACTTGAATTAACCAACGCATCCATATGTATGCACATTTTACAATGTGTTTACATATGAGTGCCTGTTCTGTTGTGGCAGGAACACTATTCAAGCTGTTGAAATATGGACAAAGCATTAGAATAGTAGTAAAATCTTGTAGGTGAGTTCTTTACATTCATGTGTACTGCTCACAAGTAGAGACATTGGTTGCATCTACTTACTGTCAACAGAAATGTGTATATAGTGTTGTTTTTATTTTTCAATGTTTATCAGAGTTGGCTCAGTTGACAGCTCCATATGCTGCTAGTTGTGCTAATTTTATTTCAACAGATGCAAGGAGAGCGGTTCCCATCGCTCAGCTACTCCTTTATGTGCATTGCTTTTGATGTGAGGCAACAAAGATTTCATGCAATTTAATTTTGAACCAATCAACCAATGTATCAGGTATGTTGGCATTTTTCCATTGATGAAGTGGGTCCTTTTCTTTTGACAGTTGTGAGACCGCCGTGAGAAGTGCAATGCAAAATGCGTTTTTTAAATGGATCCTCATCTGATCAGACTGAAGGAGAGGTAAAAGAATTAGTTTTCCACACCCCTTACTATGAGAGAATGCCTAAGGGTAAAATCCACAGAGCTTCATCGAAAAGAAAGGGAAAGATTTTTGCTCCAGTCTGCTAGAAGCCCGATATGAATCTGTATGCACTGTTGCACAGGTTCAGTGCGGCTGTCTTCATACGTTATGGCAAATTTGGGTCAGCTACACAAAACAAGAAGCTTTTGTCACCCTGAACAAACACATAGTTACATCCCTGTTGACTTTCGATAGTTTCTTTGAGCAAGAATGGTGACCTTGGTTAGTCCATGTGAACAAAACGCTGTGACATTTTTTTTTAATTACATCAGCTTGTGCGAGCAGAATGTAGGAGGTTTTCTTATCTAGTGCTTCATTGGAGCAAATCTAAATGATTTTCATTAACCCTCTTCTTGTTTTTTACTGCTTTTACTGCAGTGGAGAGGCTGTGGCTGGCAACCCATGTGTTCACACCCATTCAGATGGCTGATTTCCAATTAAATCAGCCATTGATTTAACTATTAAAGGCCAGTAAGCTTTACCTCATTAACTGGACACTGGGTGCAGCAGAAATCTCAGATGCCTTACAGCAAGTAAACAGCCTCTTTACCTCCAGAACAAATCTGTTGATGTTTCATATAAATATAAACCAGGACAAGCCGAGGTACAGTAGGCTGCTGATGGCATATTACCTCTAATTGTATGTGGAGGTGTGTTGTCCGGTTATGCAAGTGGCCTAGATCCAAGTTAATTCCTGGCCCTGCGAACTCAGTGAGAGCTGCACACAAACATGGATTTGTGAAGAGCAAACACATGCTAGATTGTGCACATGTGATTTCTGAGAACATGTTCGTGATAAGAGCATGTTTGTTGCCATGTCACTTGACATGCATCTCCCAGAGCATGTTTCTTGACAAACGCTCAACCACTGTTGCAGCTTCCACAGTTGCACAGCCCTGCAAATATGAGCACACTCCTTGCAGAAACGCAAGGTTTGTTTAAATTCTAGGCATCCATCAGAATTTGCATCTTGTGCACTGTGGCAAAATCTTCAAGCTTAAAGAGGTTGCTTCCCCCCTGCCATTCTGACACTATCAGTTTCTCTACTGTGCCCTCCTACCTTTATCTCTTCCTCTTTCTCTCGCTCTCGTTCTCCCTGGCTCTCTTTATCTCTCTCAACACTGAGTGGAAAAAGACCATTACAGCTTCACTGTGCACATTTCAGTTTTGAGTTAAACTGAGTGTCATTCAGTGACTGGGAGGGGGGGGTGGTTGTTTTGTGCGGAAGTCAACATATTTTTTTCTAAAACTGGACATTGTTTGCCAGAGGGAATTTTCCAAAAGGCTCTATGTTTGCTTTTGTTTCTTCCCCGACCGCCAACCATCCCCGGTTGACTCAAAGAGATTTTTGTTTATTTCCCAGAACCTCTTCACCCTGAAGCCTCTTCTCAATCTTAAGAGCAAACATTTAATGCTGATATTATTATGCTTTGTGGGTCACAATAACTTTGCACTTTCTGTGTCCTTTTTAAAGAGCATCACAATGGAAAAAGAGATTATATTCACTCCCATGCATCCTTGGCGCATTAACCAAGATCATGTTCTGTTCTTCCAAATGGTCAGATTAACATTTAAAATGAAAAAGCGTGGCATTTGAAATAGTCCCAGGTGTTGTAATTCTTGCTAATGTCGAGGCATCCTAATGAGGACTCTGTGGAGCACTTTTTAAACCATTAATGAGGTGTGAATAAACTATAGAAGCCCCAAATGTTCTTTCTTTCTTTTCTTTTGCCAAAGATGGTAGCTTTAACGAGTCGTTTTGCAGGTGTTTACAAAACAGAAACCATTCGTTTCAGAGTGAATGCCTTCACTTCTGCAGATACAGGGATTCACAAGTGGTTGCATTGGCTGCAGCTCACAGTTTGGTGGGAGGAAAGCTTTTCATCTTTTTTTGCCCCCCTCTCTCGCTCCCATTGCTTTTTGCTGGCACTGAATACTTTGTACAAAAAAAAAAAAAAGCTTTATCAAACACACGCCTACCAACACTGCCAGCATTCATTGTAATCTCACACCAGGAGGTTTAGTTGGGTTTCAAAGTTAATTTCCATGCTACTTTTTCGCCAGCTCTTCAGTAAAGCAACCGAGCGACACTGCAAGACCTAAATGTAACATAAATGGAAGAAAATGTATTGTACGATGTTCAAATGTACATGTGAACACAAGTGCTTTTTAATCTTTCAGATCCTTAAATGTGAGTAGAGCAAACAAGTATATGTGCTGTTTTTCAATGTTGGTTTGTAAATGCAGTGAAGGCAATGTACGTGCTGCTGTGGTCTGAAGAGCGTTCAAGGTATACCTAACAAATGTATTACGATACCTAGTTTACAGTTTGTATGAAATGTTCCCTTTCTATTCGCAAAATAAAAGTGGATGTTGGTTTTGTAACACTCTTGGAAAATGAATTCTTTCCTGTTTTGAATCGTGCATCTCAATGTTTCCCTAGCAAGTTGAATGGGTTGTTGTAGCCTAGGGATAGGTTACTCAGCTGTGTGACCAAGTGGTTGAGGGTTCGAGCCTGGCTTTGTCCTATTTCTAGGATTGGCATCATCTGAGCAAGGCCCTTAACCACAAACAGCTCCGTGAAATGTATGTCACTCTGAATAAGAGCGTGATAAATGTTCAAATTGAGGGATTACTAGCTCTGTGCATGTCCACTGGGAAAAGTAGGCCTGAACACAAAGTCAGATACCACACAAGTAAGTGTATTTAAGATTAACAAGGTGGCTTTAGTGGATGACCTACGAACTTAGGACACCAGAAATGCCTCTTTGACTGGCTACATTTAGTGTAAAAGGAATATTAGATGAATTAATACCATTTTAATTACTCCAAGACAAAACTCTTCTCCAGATGCCACCTTATGAGCATGCAGTTCAAAATACTGAAAACATTACAGTGGAATAAAGCATGTGTGAGCATTCTGACCTATAGATAGAAATACGAATTCTAAAGACTGCCACTAAACTAGTTCTAAATTATTCAGCTTCTGCAATGTTTGTGACTATGTGAGGTGCAATCCTCACTCTACTATTTTATGACAGCTTTCGTGCTTCAGTGCTTCAGGAAAACTTGTTCACTCTTCTGACAGTTCAGCATCTTGATCCCATTTTCTGTGAAAAAGTATGCAAGAACCCTGTGAATGTATGCACTGCACTGTCTTTGTGAACAGTCAAACCAGTTTTTAGGTCAATCTGGTCAATTTGGCGTCCAGTTTAATTTTAAACCTGACCTGTCTGCAGTGTTTTCCCTGCCTTTGCCCTTTCAACCCCGGTTGGGATTAGCGGCTCAGTAAATGGATGAATGGATATTAATTTTCAGTGTTTCTTAGATCCAGGAAAGGGTTCAGAACATTGAACATGGATTAAAAAGGCAAATGACTTTATGACAAATATCCAGCAGGCAGGAAAGATTAATGTTAGGTTGATATTTGCATTTTGTTAAAGAAGAAAAAAGAGAGGTATTACAATAAATTTGTAACATCGATTCTTCACCCAGCCTCTAATCTTTTAGTCATAATTAATTATCAGTCACTTTGTCAAGGACTGTTAATTATTTAAAAATAAAATAGCTGAACACAATGCAAAGCTGTATTTCCACAATTTAGTGGAAATGTATTTTCCTGCAATTTAGTTTGAATATTTCAGCAATGCATTCGAGGCCACGTCAACATGAACATGATATTTATCTAGTAAATTACTACCTTTTACTAACTATTAATAACTATAATGTTTTTACTCCTATATTTGAAATACAGTACAGAATCCACTCAACAGGAGCACTTCAGTGTTGAATTTGCACAAATAGGTGTTATTTTATATGTTTCATAAAAACCAGCAGTTTAAAAAAAAGTGCTACTGCTGTGGTAATCACTTTAAATTCTTCTACATCATATTTACATGGCAAGGTTTTGTACCTGTTATGTGTTTGAATTTATTTACTACCCAGTCATTTCAAGGGCTAACATCACGGAAAATTATTTTCAAAAAGACAATAGTTTGATGTAAAAGAGCAAGTGTGTAAACAATGTGAACATGTTAAAACGGACCATTAACCAAGCAGCAAAACTTTTGAAAGACTTTTCATATTATGGGGAATGGGGGGCAGTGTTTCAGACTAGTATCTTTCTAAATGAGGTATAATACTGGAACAATCAGAACAAAGGCCTTTTGAACGCATCATTGATAGATGGTCTATTTAATTCTAAGAAATAAAAAAGATATGAAAGTAATCATGCAACAGTAAAATATGACTGTAGTAGGCACATAAACCCACACAGACACTTCATTAAAAAAATAAATAAAAACAAGATAAATGTAGAATATAGGTCCTTTGAAGAAAATTGCTGATGCATTCTAATTCACATATGACTTGAGATATTACTTGAAAAAGTCAATTCAGCATGCTGGCTAAAAACATCCTCAAAGTTTGCTGGAGGTGCAATGAGTCATGAGTCAAGCCCACAAAATTCAAGAAGCAAAAGTATTCATTTATTTCAAAAGGGACCCAAAAGATCCTACATACTAACTACCCAGGAAGGCATGATTTGCAGCTATAAGTTATACTCTTAAAATTGAAGGCTTAGACAAATGTTTATAAAGAAGAGTGCATCACATTTACATTTTTACCTTAAAGAAAAAGAACCACAGACTGAAAAGGTTCTTTCAGGGAAGAAGTGATCTTTATTTTTGGACATGGGCTTAGAGATGTTTCTCTGAAGCAGATATATGACCTGATATATGACTTGAGTAGGCTCCCTCCCAACACCCCCCATCACCCCTCCCAACAAACAAACACACACACACGCACACACACACACACACACACGCACACACACACACACACACACACACACACACACAAACACACACACACACACAAAGATGGGCTGGTTTGGAAAAACACATAGTCAAGGTTAATGACAGGCCTGAGGCAGTGCTCACTGTGGTGGAAATGGAGGGTGGCTATGAACTGCTGTAATGTGCTTATATAACCAGCACTCGGGTCCTGATTTCACCACTGTGAGCCTAGTATCTGCACCGGCGCTCACCAGCCTCTACTAAAAATATCTACTTTAAAACAGCAGTGGATTCCCTCCGCTTGCCTTGGTAAATGACCATTTCAGTTTCCCCCTCCCCTTATTCTCGAGGCTCTGAAATAACAGGATTTAGCCTCCCAGTGAAATAGACCAGTGTACAAGTCCCATTATTTTCACAGACAGAAACACTCCCACATGGTGCAGGGTGTGTGTGTGTGTATGTGGGGGGGTCTTTAATATGAGCTAAAGAACTTCTGCTAGCCTGTGATTGGATGAATATCCTTCACAGATTTACTGGCTTCCTGCGACTTTGAAAGCTTCTTTTAAAAAAGCATCTTATTTTTAGAAGATTATTCAAATTATTTTAGGATTGTAGAGTATTTTAGTCATTTTAATCCATGAAATAATCTCACTGTACTCTCAGATCATTTGCTTGTTTAAAAAAATGAAACACAAGTGAGAACACACAATGAAATAACTTCATTTAAAGAAATTATACACAATTATACACAAAAAGCTTTAATTTTTTTTGGTAATAATATTTGGGTGATGCAGTAGAAAGATCCATCGCATCACCTCACAGCAAGAAGGTCCTGGGTTCAGTTCCCAAGCGAGGTGGCCTGTGTTCTTGTAGTGTGCGAAGTTTTCATGTGTATAAATGAGTTTCATCTGGCAGATGTCCAGAGACATCTTGGTGGACTGAAGATGCTAAATTGGGAATTTTTCAGGCTTAATACCTGAAACAGATCCATTAAAAATTTATATGTGTAGATTACTAAATATTACACTTCTAACATTACTTAAAAACACAAAAAGACCCATTTTTCCAGCACATCCCACAGATGTTTCCAACGGATGTTCAATCGCTTCACTTCCTGAATATTTTTAACAGTGTGGCAGGGCACATTATTCTGGGATGGCAAAAGCCATTGCCATGAATGAATGTACTTGGTCTTCAGCAATGTTTTGGAAGGTGGTATGTGTGAAACTAAGATCCACATAAATGCCAAGATATAAGCTTTCCCAGTACAACACTGCCCAAAGCATCACCCTGCTTCTACTGGCTCAGCCTCTTCACATAGAGTATCCTGGGACCATCTGTACTCACACCTGGCCATTAACACAATGCAAAAGATGTGATTCATCTGACCAGGCCACCTTCTTCCATTGCTCTATTATTCAGTTCTGTTGTTGACATGCCCATTTTAGATAGCAATAGGCATGGTTCATCACTCTGACCACTCTGGTAATGCTGCCTTGTGTAAATCCAGCTGCAATACTTGTGATACAAGTGATACAATACAAATTTCTGTATTAACCAGCATTTACTTTTTCAGCAACTTGTGCTAAAATAGCTCTGCGAGATCAGACCAGACAGGGTAGCCATTACACACCACAAGTATCAATGAGCCTTAGCCACCCATTACCCTGTCAACCGGTTCATTGGTTGTCTTTCCTTCACTGCATACTGGAAGCACACCACAAGACCTGCTGATTTAAAAAAGTTCCAACACATCAGCTTCAATAACTTCAGTTGCTATCTAATATATCACAAGTGCCATTGCAATAAAATCAATGTCATACACTTCACCTGTCAGTGGCTTTATGAGGCTATTGGCAGTTTCTAGCAATTGTGTTGGGGTCTATATACACACACAATCTATCATTTAGGAAAAATCACTTGCCTTACTGTTTTGTTCGGCTCTGGGTGCCTTGCCCTTGCCGAGGTACTTTCTGCAATACATTACAGAGTAAGGTCATGTTGATTGAGTGATCCACAGAGAAAAGCCTGTGGGATTAGAAACTTCAGATGTCATGCCATGGAAAAAGCTGCAGATTACAACAAAACAAAAAAGGATGATTCTTAGCCAAACCTACAGAAGTGTCCTTCTCCCAACCAATTCTAACTAAGCAGCCATTTCTGGATACATTAAACCTTATTTAAACTGAAAAAAAGGAGGATTATCAATGCAGAACCAGCTTTCTTCTGTTGTTTAGTCCAAGGCTTAATATGGGCCCTGGAAACCAGAAAAATGAATCATTTTATCTTACAGATGTTCCTGCAGCAGCCAGGCCTTTGAAGAAGGTGGGCTTTGAAGTGGATTCAAACAAATACAGCATTTGCTGACACTGAAACATAATGCACTTCATAGCCCCAAAATGGCTGGTGTTTAGTACAGTACAGTTGAAATATGAAGTATGTTGAAAGCCAGTTTGGTTGAAAAGCAAAGGTAAAGTATCTCACCGAGTGCAGGGAGGAACATGATGTCAGTGCTGCATTGGCAGTAGGGACCATGACATTAGCACATAGGATCAAAACAACTGACTTCTGGATGCTGTCTGTCTGTGAGCATTGTATCTCAGAGCACATTCAGCACAGGATGGATGGAGCCGACGGTAAATCCTGTAGCAAGAATGATGGATGAAATGTCAAACTCTGTTAAATCATTCTAGAAAACGGGCCTAAATGTGAGATAATAATTGTACTTGTGATCTAGTTGTCATCAAAAAACAAACAGTATATGTTCATTCATAACTCCATTAACTCTTCCCAGAGAATGTACTATTTATAAACAATTGAAACTCCAAATTCTTAACCATTATGCGTTTTATAAGATCAATCAACTGTTAAATTTCTAAAATTTATACAGATCCTTACACACCTGGGGCAACAGGCTTATATCTGTGCTGGGTTTATGCTATATTAAAATGCAGTTCCAAACACACAATACTTGAAATCGCATTTCAGGAGGTGATCTGAATTTAATTAAAGTAGATGTTATGCAAGTGTTTATGCACCAATGTATTCAAGCCACATTCGACAAGAACCTTAGGGTGCTTAGTGCTAGTGATTAGTGCTGTTGCCTCAACAATTAGAAGATTCTGGGTTTGATTCCCAGCTGAGGCAGCCTGGGTTTTTTCTACCTGGAGTTTTAATGTCTTGCTCATGTCTGGTGCTCAAATTTTTTCCCGCAATGCTTGTCAATGCTTTATTTGATTGTAAATGCTTGACTTGGATGTTCCTGAATCACACAAAAGCTAATTGTGTTAATTAAAAATGAAAAATTTATTTAATGTATTTATTTTTTATTCCGTCATGAATAAAAAAGTTAGCCGTGGCCAATCTAAGTCTAACAAATAAAGTAACTTTGCTTTGTTTTGAAAGATCATTCTGCCAAAGACTTTCAGAGTAGTTAGTACCACAAGTAGTGAACTTTTATTGCAATAAAAAAAAATATTGGTCAATATAACAATCATTTTCAGGTTATACAAATTATTAAAAATAAATGAAAGGCCATTAAGTGCTTTTCACTTTTATTTAAACATTCATTTTGTTAAAGCCTTAAAAATAATTTCTCTATTTGTTTTCCTTTGAGTTTTGGAACAATTTAGAAAATCAGCAAAAAGCAATTATTCTTAGCATCTATCACCAATCTAATTCTGTGCCTTATTTTTCTTGATTAAAGGCTCATTTAAATATAGAGTTCAACTGTATCATCATAGCAAAAGCTGGTACGGTGAAGGAAAAGCACTTAAAACACAGCAGCTAAGAATAAACGAGTGCCCCATGTGTTCTCTTTTTGCTTCATCTCACTCCTGCAGTGTGTGTAAATGCAGGTCCCTAATCCACTGAGAGCATCCTCTATGGAGTTCTTAATTCATCTCAAGTACTACCATCCAGATCCAACTCCCAGAGAGGAGAGAGCAAAACACAACCATACTGCCTCACACACTCCCTCTCTTGACCTCAGAGGGAAATTCAGTCCTTCAGTTTTCAGTGAAGGACTGGCGACTTGTCCAGGGTCTTCATGACTAATATTTTTATCACAATTGATAAATACATGCAGGGTTTCTTAAGTTTTACTAAAGATCATCTTTCGCACATTTGTTCATTAGCATTTACAATGTTTTGTTGTTATGGATAGATAGTTGGGTTTGGGCATGCTTAACTGAAATAATAACAAAGCAAAACAAATCACAAAACCAGTTACAAACAGAACAGGACACCACACCACTGGGCAGGAGTTTGAGGTAACATCACATGAGACTGAACAGAGGACTGAACAGAGGAGCTAAGTACTGGCACAAGACAGGAAACCAGACAGGGATCTGGGGCAGGATTGCAGCAGAGACAATGAATGGAACAAGCAATGCCTAGGTGTAATTAGGCCCCAAGACTGAAAGGTTGTGGGTTTGAATCCCAGATCAGTAGTTTGTCCATTCCCATCACTGCTCCTCATGCACTGGAAATGGCTGCCCTCTGCTGCATGTGTGCAAGTGGGTGAAAAGCAGAGGTTGTATTTTGTTGTGTGTTGTGTGCTATGTTTCACTGTGACACATAGTCACTTTCACTTCACAAGCATGCCTACAAGAAAATGGGGTGAGGACCTGATAGCAGCGACAGCCTGAGGTGCTGGCTGGGCCTTCTGGCTAATTGGCACATACTGACAATGGCCATGGGCATCAAAAAACTAGGACCACAGCATCAAGGAACCAAGAGACTTTGCAAACCTTCCGTGACAGGTACAGGCACTGGCAAGCCTTTTCAGACAAGAGGGCTGTGCTCTTCAGAGCAACAGGGGCAACTATACCAGCAGTTAAATGAGCTTGGGGCTTTAGAAACTGTTCCTTTGGAGGCGAGAAGCATTGATTTGTCGGGTGATTCTCCCGCTTCCTCTTTGCTTGTGCTCCTATCCCCCAAATGCATGATGCTACAAGCCAGCCGGGGTGTTCCCATACCCCTATTAATAGAGAAATAGCCTCATTTACTGCAATAACTCATGGCCTACATAAGGGTCATCTCTCTCTCCCTTGCTGAGCCACTGCCACAAAAATGTTGAACATAACACTTGGTACATCCATATTTGGTCTGGTCTTCTGAAATTGTTAGATAACAGGGTGTATGCAAAGAAAATAACTTCATTTAAATAAAACATGGAACTGAACAAGAAACTAAAACAAGAAATCACTGAAAAAATTGATGCCTACAGGAGGTAACAGCAAAAAAATGCCAACCAACAGAAGCACAGAGATAGTATGCACATTACAAGACAAGGAATACCTGGGATGGGAGGGGCCACCGCGAAAACACAGAGGGAACACTGACAAGGGGACAGGACTAAGGCGGGACATGCACAGAAACAAAACAAAAACACTTAGAGTACATGACAAACAAATAAAGACACAGTACAGGGAATATATGACAACTGTAGACATTGTAATTCTGGTTCCAGCCACCACTATTGCAATTGAAACACTAAATCTTACTACAACAATCCATTTGATATTTAACCACTCAGAAAGACTCTAAACAATCTAAATCTTTCAATGGTAATAAATGAGAAACGTTTACCATTTTCAAGTTTTTTTTTTTATTGGGGAAATTCCATTTGAAGACTGCTTCACTTGCTCACTGCAAATGTTAAGCATTAAATAAACCATAGTAAAATTAGTGCAACGGCTTACAACAGCTATGGTGCACTTTTGGTGCGCCAATCCAAATAAGCTCTGTGTTGTCTGAATCGAGAAGATCTGGATTAGGACCTGCATGATGTACTGTCAGGCTATTGCATAACTAAGAGTGGCCTTCTGCACAGACATACACGCACATCATACACAATACGCATACATAAAATTTGCCGATGGAATCATAATTGGTCTGCTAAGTACAAAGACTCCTAAACAAAATATGGGAATGATGTGGATTCCAACATAATTGCACTGGAGACAATGGTTCTTTACTCTGCCTTCCTGGCCAGATTCCCATCACATATCTCAGCACAACACATACTTTTTAGCCCCTGGCTTTTTGCTGTAATGAGACGGATGAAAGTCGCATGGTGTCCCCATAGTTCCTCTCTCATTTCAGCCATTCAAATGGCTGAGAAGAATGCTGCTAATTTTCTGTCTCCATTCAAATAAAGGAATAAAGTAAGTGACTGCTGCAATGTTTTCCCAGTATGGCCTTCCATTTCATTTATCACTTGATTGACTGCCACATATGTTTCTGGTTTCTTTGGAAACAGCCCTTATGATTTGCTTGTTGGTTTTCCAGTCAACTTGCTGAGAGATGGACTGCGTGCTTCTCTGTGTGGCAGGCCAGCGCTCTAATTAAATCACGTTCAGCGAGAGGGAAGCAGATGTTCAAAGGGACTTTATCACGTTAAAGCCGTGCCGCAATATTTCCTGCTCTAATTCCATCTTTTTTCACTCTAATTCCATTCATTATGTTCAAATGAATTGGTTTATGAGTTTAAAGGAGTGTGCTGCCCAACAAATATGCATTCTGTTAGCATGAAGTTCTGAAGATTCACAATGACAATAATAAAACTCAGAAGGACAGCCAGGTATAAAACTATTACTGAAATTTTTATTTAAATGAATGACACGGATTTAGTGATACATTAGGAGTTAAAAAGTTCTCAAGTGTTTTTGTAGATTTACTCAAGCCCAGTTCCACCTACCTTGGACTTCCAAAATCCCATGATACAGCAATGACTGGAAAGTGAAACATATTTTTTTATTCATCCTTCTAACTTAATTTCTTTATTCTTTATCTAGCAATTTTATTAAATAAAATATTGGATACCCATATTGGCTAACATTGTCCTGGGTGGGTTGGAGCACAAGATCCATTTACATCTTAATTCTGTTTGTTGTTGGGTCTGTTTAGGGTAAAAACAGCTATATGCTATGCTTTCATGACATTTCCTTTAGAATTAACGAAAGGTTGATTTATAAATTATATCTACACTGATTGGCTTCTCTATATTTTTTCCTTTTTCAAATAGTAGGCTTGCTAAAACAATCCCTATAGCTTCACCATGAATGGCATGAAAGCACAGTCATATGTCCATGCTTGTGATTATACCACCATTTTACCATCTTTTGGGCAGCGGTGGCCTAGTGGTTAGGGAGTTGGCCCTGCTTCGGAAGATTGTGGGTTCGATTCCCACCCCAGTGGGTTGCCCTGAGGTACCCTTGAGCAAGGTACCGTCCCCATCACTGCTCCCCGGGCGCTTTCAATAGCTGCCCACTGCTGCACGTGTGTATGGGTTAAATGCAGAGGTCCAATTTCGTTGTGGTTCATGTGTGCTGTGCCATGACCTCGCAATGACAAGGGTTGTCACTTTCACTTTTGCATCTTGACTGAAACAATATAATAGAAAGTACTTTTTAAACTTTATCACTTAAATATCAAATATTTTTATTTAAGAGAGATTAAGAAAATTGTATGCTTCCTTATGTATATATGGAGCTCAAAAGTGGTTAGGGCTGTTGCCTCACAGCGAGAATGTTCCTTTCTTTGCATGTTCTTCCCGTGTCTCCATGGGTTTTCTTGGATGATTGGAGATGCTATATTGCCTCTAGGTGTGAACGTCTGTGGCAGGTGTCTGTGTGTCTGCTCTGTGATGGATTGCCATCCTGTCTTGTGATTCTCTCCCTTTTGTCCTATGAGTGCTGGGATAGGTTCTAGTAACCCCTACAGCCTGGTTTGAATTAGCGGTTGGATGATATGGACATTTCAAAAAACATAATTACTTTTAACATTTCCCCAGTTCACTGATTAGTGCTAAAATTCATAAAGTTGGCAGAGCTTTCCTGTTCTCTGCAGGAGAAGACATTTGCTGAGAGTGATGACTGGGGGTAGTAAGCCATGGTTAATGACTTGTATTTCATACTGACCTTTACTTTCCCTCCATTATGTATCACTTCACTCTCTGTGTACACTGTTGTTTAAACGACCTGATTTATGTCTTTAGCATTTGGGACACACTGGAAACACAGTGACTCTCCTTAGGCCAACCCTGCGGGTTTTTCAAGCCTGCCTTTGAACTGTTCTGTTGCCTTTGAAATGTATTACCTACATACACCACTGTTAACATGAGACACATTCACACTTCAAGCCTAAGAAACTGTCTCTAATATGCTCTTTGCTCTTTCTAGACAGAGAGACTGAATGCAATATAAGACACGTATAAAATAAGACATAAGATGCCTTTTCTCCCAGTTTTGTAAGTTTAATGAAATTGCAGAACAAACTTAAATGTTTTTAACTGCTTTTCATCCCATTTGCAGTGACCTGACACTAAATGCTCATCTTGAAGTACCTACATTAAATTATTGTTCTTCTTTGCTACCAATAACCATTTTCTGCCGCTTGTCCCAAACGAGGTCACGGGGGAGTGCTGGTGTCCAACCCAGCGCACACAGGGCGAGGACGGGGGACGCACCCTGGACAGGTCGCCAGCCCATCGCAGGGAGGAGCGGGACGGGGACGGCACCTTGCTCAAGGGTACCTCAGGGCAACCCACTGGGAAGGGGTTCAAACCCCCGAGCCTCCGATCATGTGGCCAACGCCCTAACCACTAGGCCACCACTGTGCTACCAATATAACTAGGACAAAAGACTTAAAGAGGACATCTGTAATGGGGCTCTCCAAAACTGTGCCCAAAGATCCTCAGTAATATATAAGCAGGTCAATATACTTCTGCAATTTTCAGTGCAGTAGGTTGTGCATGCCGTCACGCATTCTTTCTTACGAACAAGTGCTCTTTCTGGTATTAACTACATAACTCCAGATTTTGGGTCAATATGCTCCTCATTTGCAATGGATGATGAGAGGACCATGCTGGTCTGGTGGGACAGCCACAGCAGATTTCCAGCTGCATGAAAAATTTTGCCGGATGCTAATTTGTGCTGGAGGCTAACAGTTGATCTCAGGAGAGTGGAAGCTGTTCTCTGACAGGTACAATTAGCGAGACCACAAAAATACACTGATAAAAAACACTTAGTAACCGTGTCCGTGATAGTCTATCTCTGTTCCAGTTTTGGGTCAGGGTGGTTTAAGTTTGGTCTCAAAGCTGTGGGTATGAGTTGAGTTCAGGCTTAAACTTCAGGTAGGAAGGACTAAATACTGTCATTCAGTTAAAATAAACTTAAACATCATCCAATTTACATATGCCACAGGCCAGAAGTGTGGGCCCACTCTTGGACGAAGCTTTTTTAAAAATAGATTAGACATACCTAAAACACATGTGAATGTGAGTGGTTTTCAATATTTTACAGCCTGTTATAAAACATCATTTAGCCACAAAGGTTTTGAAGAAGATGCATAAGGTCTTTAGTGCAGTGACATTTACTTTGTGTTGGAATTGTATTTATTAATGTCACAACTCCAGTTGCTGCCAGAAAACCTTTACTTCATGGCATTAACAATAAGAAGAGACTGTGAGCCAAATAACACTTTATATCTGAAGATAGGAGAGAGATTTCTGTATTCTAAATATGTCTCTCCTCACATCCCACATACATTCATCTAAGAAGGTTAAAACCAACTATCTAATTATTGAGTGTTTTGTTCATTTGTTACAAACTACTTTTGTATTCATGCACTCTTTGTGTGTGACTAATTGGTTCCAGACAGCTAGTGAGAGATGTCATTGACACACATCATTAACCTAAATGATGCCTTTTGTTTTTTCATACATAATTAATAAATGACACCCTGGATATGGAGACTAAAGCTAAGCCCCTGTCTTGGCTCTTCTCTTTATGGTAGCCTCAGTGAGGGAAACTCTTTGCACCTGTGCTGCGCCAACAGTGCAACCAGCTCATTTAGATGGGTGGCGAGAGATGTGAGTCAGAATGGGTCACAGACGGCAACAATCAAATTAATTTTAAAGACACTTTGGTAATTGCCAAGGCCAGCTCAGTCTCCATAACTCACATTAATGAGGTATTATCATAGTGAGGGAGAATGAGAAATAGAGAGAGTGAGATGAGAGAGAGAGAGAGAGAGAGAGAGAGAGAGAGAGAGAGAGAGAGAGAGAGAGGCCTGTTGTATATTGTGATGTTCATTGTGATAAGCATTATATGACTGAGCATAAACTAACCTGGAGAAAACTTTCAGAAAGACTCGGCTGTGACCTGGTCTGCACAATCAATATGTCCTTAGGAATTTTGGGGAACATGGCCTTTTGCTAGACTCCCATGTGTCTACTTAGAGGGGGAGAGTGCTCTTTACCAAAAGAGAGAGAGAGAGAGAGAGAGAGAGAGAGAGAGAGAGAGAGAGAATGAAAATCACATTCTTTGGTCCCACTTGCTGTAGTTTTGCTTTCTGCAGACTTGTGTCACCTCTAGTAGCCCTTGGGACAGGCATTTTCAGACTTTAATTATTATCCTACAGTCTTGTTAACCAGTGGAAAACTGGATTCTGGTTGATGTGCAACAGGAAAATGCTCAGGCATCCCAGGAAAATGGTATATCTTGGTATGGTAAAAATGTTTATCTTGGCCATAAAGTTTTTTTGGCAATAAAATACATTAACACAGTAGAATAAATACAAATAAAAAAGCATACATATAATACATATAATGTAAAGAAGTATTCAAAGACAAAGATACAAAGATTATTCATGTGTTGGTTAGAAGAACAGAGGTGAGAAGTTATCTGATAGATGGCTTGAAGCTGCAGCTTCTGATTTAGGTTTTAGTTTCTGAAGCAAGTGTTTGAAGGTAAAAATTACTGTTTTTTTAGGGAGAGCTCTGAAAAGGGGTAATACACACACACGCAAGCACACACGCAACCATGCACACACAAAAACACACACACACACACACACACACACACACACACACACACACACACAAGCTAGCAACATAATTAGGAGCTGATTGTGGAACGAACCTATCATTTACAATGGGTGACTTTCTTCATTAAGGTTTACCTTCGTTGGAAATAGCGAGCAGCTATTACAGCTCTTTAATGAAAGAGCCACTCTAAAGTTGTTACATGCAAAGAAAAAAAAACTGCTAATGTCTGTTACAATTTAATGAATGTCTGTTAATGTCTGTAGCAAACTTCAGATGTTCGTGTCTAAAATTCCTGTGCAGTGTGCAGTGAATTCTTCCTCTGCTTTTAACCCTCACACTGGTGTTAAACACACACACACACACACACACACACACACATATATAGGCACACACACACAGTGTGTATATTTGTATATTTGTAGTATATATATGTAGTACCATCTCTTACAACAAAGCAAGACATTTGATAGTGTCAAATTACCAGTGGACAAAATCACCATAGTAACAAAATGTTATAATGTTATATAATAACAAAAATATTTCAGTTATTTTGTTAAATTATGATGTATTCATCCTCCATACATACTTTAGCCACATATTTTACTGGATAATAGATGGGGTTTGAGTGAGAATTAGGTGATACATGGTATTATTACTGGTTAATAATATTTTCCCTTCCTCTTGGTGCACTTTGATGCAATCAAAAAACAGAAGATGTTTCAGTAAAAGACAGAGGCATTCAAATGTCATTTGCATTTTCCTGCATGTGATTAGACTGTTGGTCAGCTTACTTCCTGTCCAAGAATGAGGACAAGCTGGCATACGGCTAGACTGTCACTTTTATGCATCACACACATTCAGCTCACACCATGACCCCCGGCTCTGGGTCTTAACATGGCCATATAGGTGACCTTGCCTTTGGAGTTGAAGTCTGCACAAGCTGTTATACAACATGACTATCTTACCCAGCAATTTTATTACCAACTCAACCCACAGCACCAATACAGAACTTTAGATTATGGCATCTTCTGTCTGAATTTGACTATCAAAACCAACATACCCAGTTACAGCATCTGTTGAATGTCACTGATAATCTGGCTACAATTATCAGATCACATAATTGAGAATACAAGAATAATATTAAAATATAGAGGTTTTATATATATATATATATATATATATCAATCAGTCTTCAAGGCAGTCTTCAGGCAATCAGCCAGTTTAATCCCAAAGGATAAAGAAAAGTTAGGAAATTATCATGTAAAAATGAGTAAAATGGGGGAAAATAAAAAATAAAACAATGCAAGAGTTGGGTCCTTTAATTAATTTATTATTCAATCACCGACTTCAATCAGCACTCCAAGTGCTTTTAGCCTGAATAAACTGCAATGTTTTCCTGACGAACTTGTGCATCTCAGTGAATCTTCAGCACAAGAGACTCCAGTATGCAAAATCAAAAACTAGGATGAAGGTTCAAATAGAGAGAAAAGAAAAACACAGGAAATATAAAGGTGGGAGAGTGGCTGTGGAAACCCTAATGTGAAATATGTGTCTGATGAGTGCTGCAGAAGTTTTTTTCTGAACCAAATTAAAAGGGATAGTTGGATCCCAGAGTGAGCGGATTAATATTTCTATGGTCTGTGTTAGGCTAACTAGGCTTACCTTGATATAATTTGAGACTTTAAAGTAAGGGGTCCCTATCTTGTGCAATAGTAAAGTGGGCATAAATAATTGATACACTTAAGTTATTTCACTTTTAAACAGTGATATAATTCAGGAATATAAATCTACAGCAGCAACAACAAGAGTGTTCTCCATGCATGGCTTGCACTTAACCTGCTGGTAATGAATATGGATTTCTCATCGATCACATTTGCCCATGAAAGGCTAGGGTGCCGGGAACCAAGGCCAAAAGCACCAAAGCACAGAGAGGGGAGGGCTACAGCAAAATGAACTGCTTTAACTTCCAGTGTTGCAGAGATGTTCAAACTTAACATGAGTAGTGAAGTAATTTTTATAAAAAAATCTCATATCTCATATTGGAATTTTGCTAAATTGAAAATAGTGATGCGTCTAAAATACTCATAAAAGTAGAAAAACCTATTGTTCAGTAGGTTTGAGGTCCTCTGTGTTTGTATGCTGTGAGGTTGCGAGGTTCCATTACTTTCTGTCGACCATTGATCAGATTGATCTGGGGTTTTTGTAGGCCAAGTCAACACCCTGATGTGCATTATGGCTGGGCCCCACAATCTTGCTGAAAAATGCTCACAAGGGGAACTTTTGCCTCTGGTCAACACCAGGTTACAAAACAGAAAGCAGAACGTTACCAAAAATATGCCTCATATTATAAGTGAAGAAGAGTATCCAATGAAATAGCAGCAGCTCCTTGTTGCGTTTTTGCTAGTTAAGGTAGGTTTGCTTTGCAGGAAGGTGATTCCAGTCATGGTCAATCTGATCTGCAGTACAATAAACCCAGACAGTGGTCTGTCTGGTATGTAGTACAAGAAACCCTGAGGCTGATTGATTGAGCTGAGTGGATGGACAGCCTATCTCTTCAGAGAAATAAATAAGCTGCCTAGCACACAGGTTGATAGTCATCCATTTCAGCAAAATAGAAAGAGTTAGTTCTGTTTAAACTTGGTACAGAGTATGAATGTAGAGAGTGCACAACATCAGTTTTGGCATATATAACTTTTGCAGCCTAGTTAAAAAGAAGTCGATGATTTTACAGGCATGCAAAAATGGTTTTTGACAAGACCAGTGTTCCACTCTACTTACTTAACTAAACAAGTAGGCTTTTATCCAAGACTAAGTCTAATTCTGAGTCCAGGACATAGACCGGAAGAATATTCCATAACTCTTTCATACTCTTCATAATTCTGGGAATTAGTAAATAGCCAGCACCTCCTGATCTAAGGTGTGTATTGTTTTCTGTTTCATATCATTCTCTCAGTTTAGCAATATTACAAAGATAAAAAAGGATATTGCCTAAAGTCTAAAGATATGAGTCAATAGTGACAACAAGATTTTGCACAGGATAAAGTAAGAAATGATCAGTTAAGCTTCTGTCAGTCTGTACCAGTTTTCATTGCCCTCTGAAATTGATGAGCAGCACCCAAGAGCCTTGCCATAGTGATTTGCACTTCTCAAAGTCATTCAGGTCTTTACGCCTGCCCAGTTCTCTTTCATTTAAATACATCAATAAAAGAACTGACGGTTAACCTGCCATTCAAAAAATAGACCATTTGTAACAAGTTAATCAGCATTATTCACTCACTGTATCTGTAACGGGCCATGTTTAATTCGTTGGTATATACACTGTATATATATACATTAGAAATGGCTCCACACACACACACACACACACACACACACACACACACACACACACACACAGTGTGTATATTTGTATATTTGTAGTACATATATGTAGTTATTCCAAACATTGTGTGGGTGTTTGTGAGGAGAAAACTTCCGCTGACCCCAAATGGAGCACAAGAGTGGTGACTTGCCTGCCTGTGATGCTACAGGACAGTTCTGCTCTACTGGTTCATCCCCTAAGCTTGTCTCTGAAGATGAGGATATGCCTCCCTCTATGTCTCTCTCCCTCCCTGTATCTCTCTGTGGTGACGTGCAACAAAGAAACAGCACTCCACTATTTAATGTTTCTTTGAAGGTTTTTAGAAACTGCTGCGTTGTGCTGAAAAACATAATTTGCAGATGAATATAAAGTGCTGGTTTCGCTATATTTTTGCTTTTGTGTATAAGCCTATTTTAAAAAGATACACTAAAGAATGTCAAATCAATTGGAAATGAATAAGTTGGGGAATATCCATCATTTTTTTTTATTTTAAGGGCATAATTTACATAACTTGAAATTACCAACTGCATATAAACTGTTTCAAAATATCTTGAGGTATGAGCCAATAGAAGCAAGCCAAAATGACTAAATAAACCAGGTTCCATTAATTTACACTGAAATTTACAGGTGCTTTGTCCTTCTCCTACACATGCTCTTTCATTTGTAAGAAAATAATGAAGTCGTTGAGATGCAGGTTTCTCATGAAACCTCATGAATTTTTATGCTTTCACTCTCTAATTATGCAAAAAAAAATATTGCATTTATTGAAGTAGCTGCAGGGCAGCGGTGGCCTAGTGGTTAGGGCGTTGGTCCTATGATCGGAGGATCGGGGGTTCGAATCCCTTCTCAATAGGTTGCCCTGAGGAGCAAGGTGCCGTTCCCGTCCCGCTATTCCCCACGATGGGCTGGCGACCTGTCCAGGGTGCGTCCCCCGTCCTCGCCCTGTGTGCGCTGGGTTAGACGCCAGCACTCCCCCGCGACCCCGTTTGGGACAAGCGGCAGATAATGGATGGATGGAAGTAGATGCATTTGCAGCAAACAGCATGTTTATAACTCAAAGTGCATGATTCTTAAACCCACCAATGGGCTGAGCTACACATATCAAGTTTCAGGGAATAACCTTGGTTAATATCCTCTGTATTTGCATCCCCAGCACTGTCACTTTATCCCTTTTCATTGCTAACTATTTAAATTTCTGTGTTTAATACTTAGGGATGGATTGTATGGGGAGGGGCATGAGAATAAACACATGAGTTCAGGTTTGAACTGGGCCATTATTATGCAACACAGCTAGAGTTCACTGATGGCAGATGGCTATGACCGAAATGCGAGTTGATGGCTCAGGCGGGCTCGGAGAATCAACCGGGACTTGTCTGGAACTGACAGAGGTGAGAGGAGGGTTAGTGAGGAGCGCGGGTATATGTTTCCCCTAACGGAATACTGAGGTGGGGAAGCTGTCATGTGGAACCTGTTGGAGCACGACCCACACAAGTCTCTGTTTGCATGTGCTGGGAGAAGGCAAGCCTGGATCATTACGATAACTTGTGGTCAAAAGCATCAACAGGTTGCCATCATCTGTAAGTGGGCTACAAGTGCATGGGCCCATGGTTATAATATTTTCATTATTTAACACTCACTCCCTCCATTTCATGAGCACTTATCTGAGTAAGGTCTTGTCTTTGACTGGGATGAAAACTTGGAAGAAATGCACACAGGGGGAGCATGCAAACTCCACACTAAAAGAATCCCAGTTGCCCTCACAGGGAATTGAACCTGCGACCTTCTCGCTATGAGGTGACAGTGGGGATTCTTTTGTTAGAAGGTAGCCATGGCCAAAAGGTTATAGATCAGTGTTTGTAACTGAAGGATATGAAAACCGACATGAAAAATGTGGACGAGTGCTTTCCCACTCTGGCACTTACAGCTGAAGTACCTTTGGACAAAGCATTTAACCCCAAAATTGTCCCCTGGGCCAGGTATTGCAGCTCAGTGATCCAGCTCTGTGTGTGCGTGAGAATGTGTGTGTGTGTGTGTGTGTGTGTGTGTGTGTGTGTGTGTGTGTGTGTGTGTGTATTCAACACCACTGTGTCTGGGGAGGGTTAAAAGCAAGGATTAATTCATTGCATGCTGCATAGGAATTTTAGAAATATTTTTTTTAAACATATATTGGCATTAAGGTAATCCTGCTTCCCAAACATTGTTCTTGATTAGACACAAACATCTGAAGTTTGCTACAGACATTAACAGACACTCAGCAAATTGTAACAGACATTAGCAGTTTTTTTTCTTTGTATGTAACAACTTCATTAAAGAGCTGGATTTAAGTGGGCATGTCAAATCACATTACCGAGTGTTGATTGATGTGCTGCCTGCATCTGAGTTTACAGAAATAGCAACAATGATACAAAAGTAACTTCAATCTTTGTTGAGTCATTTGTTATCATATTCAAATTAGCTGCTTTACTGAATAGTTCAGTCCCAGTGCTAGTAAAATAACTTTTCAAGGTGAACAGAAATCTTGTATAGTTCCACTAGAAATGGCCTTATATCAGAAAAAATCTATGCCCCCAAAGCTTCCTCATTTCCACTGTAGCTGATGAATACATATTTAGCAAAATAATCAAGAACAACTTAAATCATCAAACGCGAATAGCAATCTGGTGCATATGAAATCGAAAGATTTTGGAAAGAAGATTTTAAAAACATCTCCAACAGCTTTCTTTTTCTATCAGTTCACAGTAAATTCAACACAAAACTTACACGAATAGAAATTAATCAGAACAGTGAATAGAAAAGAGCTTTAATTCCATGCAGTGAAATGTTTATCATCTCAAAAAAATGACCAAGACAATTCATTTTAACAACAACCGCAGTGACAGACTGACTTAAAACTAAAAATGCTGCTTTCCATGCTGGGAACAGATCAGCTGTGATTGGCCAAAATTAGGAATAGACAGGCGCTTTCTTTAGTAACACCGTTAAGCTTCTTTGTTAAGTGATATATCCTGAAGTATATATTGACAAACACATGGCATGATAGAACAATCAAACTAATAAGGGAATTTAAGATTATTTATATTTAGGAATGAAAATCGAACTACCTATTGATCCGGCCTGAATGACTTTTCCTCATTTCTTGCATCATAACCCAGGGGCTATATATATGAGGCCAAGTGTAGCTAATCCTGCATCCTATTCACTACCTCTCTTAGACGACATCCATTTTCCTCTTGAAGAATTGCATCCAGAGGCAACCAAATCCCTTTTTGTCATTTATATTAAAATACGAGAAGGGAGGGAAATCCCATATTCAGGCTTTGTACGCTCGACAGGCATTTTGAGTTACCAAAGGCTTTTCCCCCTTGATGAGGGCTATTCAGTAGAATCAGGGATAGTTATAAAATAAGCTTGACTGCTTATTTTCCCTCTTCTGCTTCTAATTTCCTACCACCATTCCCATCTGACCCAGCTGATGAAAAATATTTGTTACACACACAAACAAAAAAGGAAAAAGAGAGCGAGAGAAACAATGAGTGGTGATGAATATTTAAGAGTAGCATCCTACTGGTTAGGGATTTGGTCACAGGATTGGAAGATTGTGGGTTCAACCCCTCACCAGTAGGTTGCCCTGAGGTACCCTTGAGCAAGGTACCGTCCCCGTCACTGCTCTCTGGGCACTTTCATAGCTGCCTCCTGCTGCATGGTGTGTGTTTGTGTGCAAGGGTTAAATGCAGAGGTCCAATTTAATTTTTTGTGGTTCACTGTGTGCTGTGCTGTGTTCTCACAATGACAAGAATAGTCAAGTTCCATGCATTTTGCATGGGCTCCTTTAACATTTTGGAGACCTAAACTGAGAGCACAGGGGTTCTGTCTCAAATCAAGTGTAGCGCTTGATAACTGTTGTCTGTTAATCTTAGTGGCAGCAGCTCATGCAGATGATCCAGTCTGATGTAGCTGATCTGATGTTCAGGTGGGGAGAGGAATGTGATTATGGTCGGTTTGATCGAGCAGACAGTCGACTCTGATGGTGGACTAGCTGATCTGGAGTTCAGGAAACTCTCATGGTAATTGATGGACTTGGCTGAAGGCCTTTCCTTTTAGGAAATGTATAAGCTGTATAAACAGGGCGTGGACAGCCATCCATCTCAAACAGAGAGAAAGAAATTAGTTCTGTTTTGAACTCACAGTGTGCAGAATATGAATTTATGGAGTGCAGTACTGTGACTCGGGCCAAACTAGAAAGGACAGAGCCGAGGGTTTTACAAACACAAGAGCATCCAGAGACACTGGCATCCCCCCACACCACCATCAACAAATCTGAGTGCTTGCGTGAGAGTAGTGGGCTGGCAGCAAAAACACCCCAATTTACCATAATTCAAAAAATCTGAGTGCAAACACAGGGATAATTCTTGGCATATAGCGCACAATTAATATGTTAAGTGGAATAAAGCAGGGAGCTCAAACAATACCTTAATCCTCAGACAATAAATGACAGTGGTTAGTTATGAATATAATAATGCTTTGGGAATATTGGGATGTTTTACATTGAACTTTTTTCATTGAACTTCTGGAAATCTATATTTTAACATACATTTAATTTATAATTTATACGATAGTGCAGTGGTTAGTGCACTCGCCTAGTAAGAAAGTCCTAGGTTTGATTGCCAGGGTCTGGGGGTCCCAGCTATGTGGATTTTGTATGTTCTCCCTGCTTCTTCCTCTGTCCAAAGATGTGCATGTCAGGTGGAGATGCTAAAGCCTTCTAGGTGTGAGAGCATGATTGTGTTTATCTCTGATCAATGGACTGGCAACTTGTCAAGGATGTGCCTTTCACCCTTTGAATGCTGGGAAAGACACCAATGACCCTTATCAGAACAAGTGGATAGGAAATGAGTGAGTAAATTGCAAGCTGTCATTTCTTTCTGCTGCACTGAAATTTCAGCCATGCTCAAAATATGAGCTATTTTTGCCTCAAAGCTCTGTTCAGAGTCATCCAACTCAACTTCCCTCGGGACTACAGAGGAACTGGAAGCCAATCCCTCTTAACACCCAGTGTTTTTGAACAAAAAAAAGACAGTGTTGTTAAATTGGCTACTGTCTTTTTCAACCAGAGGCTACAAAGTGTTAATCAAAGCCCATCATCTATGTGGAATGTCAGTCCTGTGTCTGTTGCATTTACAGTACCTAGACTAATAATTTTATTATTTAGCATCTAAACATTTACATGATATTACATGGAATGTTTAATTGGATGCTAAACCAAGCATAATTTACAGAATTTAAGTAGCTTAATGACAGTACTAGCAGTAAAAGCAATAGTAGAATCAGAACAGGCAGAATTGCTTTTAGGTTTTATTGCCACAAGTAACAATTAGAGTTACTGTAGAATTCTCACTGACGGAAGTGCTTTAATCAAATAATAAATACAAATTTGATCACTATACAAAGTCAAGTCAATACATCAATACTACAAGTATTACAAGTAATTGGCTTATGTACACATATAAACATACTCCTTGTAAATAACAGTCTTTTCACAGTTACTTTTCAAAGCATAGCTGCTTTTCCTGATTAGGGCCACAGGCAGTGCACGAGCCTGTCCTAGGTCTCACAGGATGAAAGGCTAAGAAACATCCTGGACAGGTCACCAGTCCATTGCAGTGCAGAGATACAGACAAACACAGTCACACTTGGGGGGCAGTTTAGTATCTCCAGTCCACCTGATGTGCATCTCTTTGGACAGTGGGAGGAAACTGGAGCACCTGGAGGAAACCCACACAGACATGCGGAGAACATGCAAAGTTCACAGAGAATGGACCCAGCTCGAACTTGTGCTGAAGAATCTGTGCCGATTACAAGAAGAGTGATGTCCCTATTCTCTGGTTTCGAGTCATGATTTGTGTCCATCCAATGATGCTCGAATATTTGTTCCAGTATAGGTCTGTCCGAGGGCAGTCCCATCTGGGAATTAAACCCAAGATCTTCTCACGTGAGAATACAAATACATATGTGGAACCATGGTTAACACTTTTAGCCCTTTAGTAAATGAAGTTTCTGTTGGTTGCCTGATGAGTTATTTAGTTAACGTTAACTGGCAGTAGCTGAAACGTCTTCTTGTGACATGATAATCGATATTTTCTAAATACACATTTATATGGTCACGATTAACGTCCACTTTGCAAGAAGGACATATTATTTGTTAGCACTGAGAATAAGGAAGTGGTCATTTAGAAAGAAGAAGCTTCACAGCTTCACACTGTTAAGTTTTGTTTCAGGTCACACGTAAGCATTTAATAATGATAAGGCATTGATCAATAAGTGTGAACCAGGTACACTTTCCCACATTTTTTTTAGCAAATAAAAAAAAAAATTTAATGAAATAAAAATTTTTTAAATGTATTTTATCATTTGAACACTACTCCTTTAACCAGCATGAAGGCCATATGGATAGCCTAAGGGCATTTTCTGTGGTTTGACAGAAGCCTTCATTTTTTAATTTATTTAAAATAAAGTTGCTCTATCTCTCTCTCGTGCACACACACACACACACACACACACACACACACACACACACACACACACACACACAAAATTAAAAGAAATTGCACATTCAAATACATTTCTGACCATAAATAAGAAACAGAACCCAACAAAACAAGCCAGTTTATGTGTTATGTGTAACTGATGAACAGATAACTGAAAATGCTAGTAATACATTATTGATAACTCAGGAGTTAGTCACATTATAAATTGACATTTCTGATTACAAGAAAATTATTCATTTTATGCTAGTACTTTTTTTTAACTGCTATGAAGCAGATGTTTAAATAAAGTATCAACTTTTTTAGTACATCTAGTTTCTATTAGCATAAGAAATACTGTTTGTTAGGTGCTTGTTATGAAAATTATAAAGGTTGAAAGTTTTTGTACCAAAATAACCAACGAGTGTAAAGAGCTACTATGATATTATATAATCTGAAAATGGTGTTTAAAAAAAAAAAGTTACATGCAAATCAAAGAAATGTAGCTACTTTTAGATTAGGCTAGATTGCCAGATCCTGTGGGCTGAGTTTACTCATATCTACTGGCATCTAAAGTCAGAACACTGAGATTTGCAGGGGAGGTCTTGCTGCATAATGAAGCTATATCCTTGGATGTTTGCCATCTTAACAAGCAGGTGATGTTCTCTGAGAGAGTTGGAGGCATTGTTTGCTGATCTTTATGTACAGAAAAAAAAAAAAGTATCTCCATCGTCTGGTTGTTCTGACCATGTCCAATGTGACTGCAGCTGTTGCACCACCAGCATGTCCAAGTGAGTCACATACTTCCATACATGGCTGATAGATGCAAGTGTTGCATCATTTATGAGTGCAACAGGTAAAAGAACTGGACCTAGAACTGCGCCTCAGGCTTGACTAGCAGTCCAATAATGAGCCATGGTAATGCCTTTGCTGTCTTCATTTGACATAAATGATATTCTGGCGAAGCAGCCATCAGCAGGTTGGAAACAGAACAGTGTGGATGGCTAGGGGCGAAAAAAGGCAGCATGCAGCAAACCATGATGGTTTTCACTGTTTTTACAAAGACTGTCCGCCAACTCTGGTTTTCACAGTGCCAGGAAAAAAAAAACGTTTTTAAGTGTCCACTGCATTACAGAGTCATCTGAGAATCTGAATTGCTGATAAATGTTAGATCATTTGAATAGATCATTTCCATATGAACTGATCCTAGTCTAAGATGTTATGAGCTTATTATGTTATTTTATATTATTTTTTGCTTTGTAATTACTGATTAGTCATAAAATGGAAGTAAAAGCAGGGTGATGTCTTTAAAAAAATCTTTTCATTCACCTAAGAATCAAATCCATTGTTGTGCAAGTTATTAGTGGGATATCTGAGATGTGTGAGTGTGAAGAACCATTTTCTAATATTAAAATGAATTAATATTCTTTTGTCTACAGTGGTATTTCAAAATTCTGGGTGCCCGTCACTTTCTGAAATTCCCAGTGTAAACTGGCTGGTCACCACTTTGTGGTGCTTGGAAGGGACTGGAACAGGGGTGAATTGCTAAACTTTTAGTTAATGCCCGAATGTAATTCTGAAAATTACACATTTCCACTGGTCCAAAGTGCACTGCGGTAACTCATGACACAGCTGTCATCTGTCCATGAACTGACCCTATAATTTTGTTCCATTTTTTCAAGAGCTCACTCACATTGCGGCAAAACCTCAGGAAGTGGCAGCAGCCCCAGAGCCACGTCTTAATTACCAAGCTATGGCACTCTAATAAACTGTAGAGACACAGCGAGGCAGAACAAATTTAGAGTCTGTTATATAAGCTGTAGTGTTTTCCGGCGGACCCAGACGAGTGCACTTAGGTGAAGGTGATAAATGAGGGTTGGCAATTGTAGTCCAGGTTTAAACGATGTTTTGGGTGACTGGGCCTACCTTAAATGACTTAGTTTTTTTTTAAATGCTGTACTGTTTGGAGCACACCCCCAACAGGCTCTTCCATACACAAGCTTGTTTCAGCTTTTCCTTCTCGAGATGGAGCACCCCGTTCACCCGGGCAAATGAAATGTGACAGTCTTCAGGTCTTTTTTTAGATGATAAAATGTGGCACAGACATAAAAATGAAATGTGATTTCTCAGCTCCCTCCAGAAACATGAATCGAAGGATGGATTGTTTATAACTAATGACGGATTGATGCACTTAAGCATTAATATCACAACTGCCAGAGAAAACACATGCTGCTCATTGCTAAATATGAATTTTAATGAGCGACGAACAGTGTGAAGCAAGCACCAACTGCTTTCCTTTACCACATGGAGGTTGTGACAGCAGGACTTTTCTATGATAACATCTCCCAGCACTCCACTGGCTAGACAGCTTGTATATAATAAGGACACAAATAGAATAGACTGCTAGTAAAGATTAATGTCTACGAGTTTAATGACCTTGCCCTCTGTATAATCCAAAATACTCTTACTGAATCTACACATAGATATCTCAGAGGCCTTCCTGATTCATTTTTTTTCTTTTCCACAGAAGCCACTGCACAGGGATGCACTACAAGTACAGAAAAACAACACAGAAAAACAAGCTCTGAAGGGTTTAATCTTTCACAAACACAGTAGGCCACTCTCCCACGACCTTCCTCACAACTTGCTATTTGTGTGAAATAAACTATAGAGACACTAGCACACTATGGAAAGATTTTATACTCTTTCTCTCATTTCACTGCATGCTTTGCCCACTATGGGGGTACAAAGTTACATTTATGTGAAATCTTTTCCTGTAATTAAAGCATAACACTGTAATTAGTGTAATCACTTTACAGTCACTGACTAATCCAAATTACAATTATGTTTGTGTGCAAGCTGAAGACTAGTGGGGGTGTCTATAGAGAAATGTACTGTAGGAATTTTTTAAGCTTCATTATGGAATACATACGCTTGATTATGTCTGTTATGCAGTCTGTAAATGGACATGCATGCATTCTATAAAGAATTAAAAAAGAGGAAATTAGCTTAACAAAAGTAATATTAGTTTGTGCCAGAAAATTGAAAGAAACCTCATACCTATAATCTTGACATGTCAGTATAGTGTAACAACATTCAAATGAAAGAAAGTGAACTGTGTCATTGTGAAACACATCACAGCAGTGATGGGGACGGTACTTTGCTCAAGAGTACCTCAGGGCAACCTACTTGTCTGGGATTTGAACCCACGACATTCTGATCCCGGAGTCGACTAACTACGATGAACTATGTTTGCTACAAATGTGTAGAGCAACTGCTCAGTGTGTAAAAGTGTTGAAATGGTGCACCGTGATGAACTGCTGGACTGTCCAGGGTGTTTCACCTCATGCCTTGCAACCCGAGTTAGGATAAGCGATTACGGAGAAGGGTGGACGAACTGTTGAAATATGTGAGGATGAGTGAGTGATTTATTTGCTGTAAACCTATCAGTTAAAATCAATCCTGAACCTGGGTGAGCATTAGGAAACAGTATATGTGATTTTCTTTGAAGACTGCCATTCCAGTTTATCGCTGCATTTATGCTTATGACCATTGCCTCATCAAATGCCCTATCATAATTCTCACACTTGGATTCAAGAACTCTCCCATCAGTCAGCCTTCTGAATCCTTTCAGTTAAGATTAAAAGACAGGAATAGTAAGGTGTCGAATAAATGATTTTCAAGGCATGATCAAGGTAGTTTTTTCTTTTTAACAAAGTACTTAAAAAACTATTGGAGTCTCCCTTAGTCTAGACGGGTTTATGAAATGACTAAGAAGTAAAGCAGATAGCGATTAGATTTTTTTCTTTTTTCTTGGAAATAGAAATATTTTACATTCACTAAAATTTTGGTGATACAGAACATGAACCCTACTAAATAACATTTACATAAACAGCACAGATGCCATGATGTTTAATTTAATATCATGGCATTAAATTTGCATGTGACATAAATTGTCATGACATCAAAAATCGCTGCACCTGGTATGACAACAGTAATGGTAACACATTCTGTGATTACAACTCATGCCGTGTTTATGGCATGGTTATATTATGTAACAGGTTTCAAGAAAGTGTTCCCCAAAGTTCCCCTGTTCCTCTCTGCTTTTGTGGACTCTGAACATGGACTAAAAGTGGCACTCCGTTTAATTGCTCTGTCACACAGGGACAAGTTCTCCTCTAGTTCCTCTGTTTCATCTTCTCCATGGCTCCACAGAAAGTGGGAGCCCTGTGAGGCCCCAGGGGAAATTAAAGTCTTTCACTTCCTCCAGTTTTTTCTCCTTACACCCATCACTTGTCCACGTAGACTGTGCTTACACACTCTCTTTCTCTCTCTCTCTCTCTCTCTCCCCCTTCTTCCACAACGCCACTCTAAAACTCTAGTGAGATTCCCAGCAGACAGGATGCTCCACTAAGATTATTGATTTTAATTCTGCTATCAGATCTCATAGGACCGGTGAGATGAATACATCCTCCAGTACTACCTAAGGCTTAAGGAACAATGTGACAGGAGAAGCACAAGTTGGCATGATCTGCAAGAGATGAACTGGAGCCCTGAACAGCAGTTCTTAACTTCAAGTTCTCTTACTCCCCAAGGGAGATCTGCATAGTTTAAAAGGATCTTTTTCCCCCCCATATCACTAATTGGGAACCATCTTTGCTGGTGAGACCACAATTGCTCATTATTTCCATTCACCACCTCCTGGTAATTTAAGTATTTCCTGTTGGATTTAGCTCACTTTCAGTCATGCAAAAGTGCCTAAAGTTTCTACACTTAGTAATTCAGAAGACTGGCTCTCCTTGATACATATTAAAAGCAACAACTGATCATTAGAGGTATGTTTTGCTGTGACTCAACAAATGTCTCATATATTTTGAAATCCTTTATTTTAACCAGACCCTTTAAGAAAACATTCTTGTTTACAATGGCTTTTTGGCTTCTTTGTGTACCCCTATACCTTTAATTGTTTTAAAGTCAAAAGGGTTCTATTGTTCTTAACTTTTCAAAATGAAAGTTCCTGAATAGCTCTTGGCTCTGATGCACAGTTCTTCGAAATCGTTTATTATTCATGAGCCTATATTTTATATTATTTACACAAAATTGTTTTTTTTAAGAAGTTTGTGAGGGACTTACTTTAGTCCACTTTTTCTATGCCGTTGTTACAAAGAGAAATTTTTGGCACCTTAGTTTTTGTATACAAGAGATGCTGACTGCAGCATTCCCAGCATATTCAGTGGAGCAAGCATTTGGAGTAGTTGTGTCAAATCTCAAATCTCATCACACCAGATTGCAGAAGAAAATAACTTCTGATCTAATGAAGAAGCATCTTGCCTGATCATCAGTTATCTCAACTTGGAACTACTGTTTGTGTACACAGGTGCATAACCCCCCTCCTTCTTCTGTTGGTGCTGGAAATGCTGCTTTGTGATGCCAGCAGTGAGATTGCTTTTGTACTTTCAGCCTGCTTTTGTAGTTCCACCTCATTTTTCAGGCCAGAATTTCAACCTGTCCCTTTTGTTGCATGGAGCCCGGGGTAAAGCGGTTTTCATCTGCTTTCGGCTTTTGCAGAGACAGAAATTGTTTTCCGGTGCTGACTTTTTTTTTTTTTTCCCTCCTTTTCTGAGTTAGAGTACTTCAAGAGAGTGTCTGTGAAATCTGTTCCTTTGAAATTATGATTAGAGATGCTTTTGAAAAAGGAATACTCAGTATTAAAGAAATTACAATTACAAAGCTTGATCCAGTTACGTAAATTAAAGGGTATGAAGCTGAGATGATTAGCAAGGTGATGGTATCAGGGAAGTTGTAAATCTAATTCATAAACTAATACACTGTTAAAAATAAAAACTCAGCAATGGTTTTTAGCTTAGATTTTTTTTGCTTGACTTTATAAAAAATATGCTTTGGCAAGTAAAAATCTACAAAATACAGAGCCAATTTTAATTTAAACTAAGCTGAACTAAGTTTCTTCAGAAAGCCCAAGTCTGTAGCATTGCTTTATAGACCTCATAGGAGTGTACTCCTAGTTATGAAACATTAAAATGGATAAAGTTTATTGGGATTTCAAGTTTGTCTGTGCAAGTGTTTGTTCTAAGACTGAAACTAAGCCAAGTAACAAGCATGAGTTAGTAGGCATGGCTCTTCAGGATTCATCTTTGGTAATCCCATTGGAACACTGACACCTTTAGAGGTCAAAATGTTCTTATCAAAGCTGCTTTATTCTGTGTGATTCCCAGCAGTTCTGCTGAGTGCTATATGACATGGTTTTGATTTGGTTTTCAACTGCTTCCACTGATTCTTTTTTTTTTTTCAGAAAATTATGCTGTAGAGTGTAGTACTAGAAGAGTCATATCATAACAGTGCCATAAGGTCTCACTGCATAGGTGTGCAGTTCATCATTTCAGGTACAGCGGAAACAGCTCTCTGAAGACATAAATGATATCTACACCATGGGCTGTAAGTGCTCTTTTTTCCTATATTAGATCATGTCTTCCATTGCATATTAGATTGAGTTCAGTTGCCACTGTTATGGAGAAGAATGCAATCAAAAACCCCATTGTCAGTCTCGTTGTTCTGTGTCTGTGCTCACAGTGTTAGCTTGTAGGCAATGTTTGATTACGCTTCACTGACCACCAATGGGAAGAATGTCCTCAGGTGAGTGCAGAGGCACTCCAAACAGCATGGTGTATTCATCCACATAATGATCAGTTGATCCTGAAGGAGACAATTAGATCAAAAGCAATTTGGTATTCCATGCCCTCTGTGAAAGAACTATTGCAGGATTTGGAATTAAAGACAATGGATGAATTTTCATGTGCAAAATGAACTGAAGTACAATGAAAAGCTTTGAGGAGGTCTTTAATGAGAAGGTTGCTACACTCTAATACCTGCTAAATGCTGTGCCTTTATCCAAGACTTTTTTTTTTATCCAAGATTCTCAGCTGAGGAGGAGCAATTTCGCTCAATAAACCGCTTTGATATTTATTTATTCATGTTTTTTGTCTAAACAGCAGAGTGCATTAAGCATATGCATGATATTGATAATTTAAATAAGAAATCAAAGTGCACCCAGTAATGCATTTTGGCTGGAGAGGGAGCGCAATTATAGATAATTGCTGGTCTGAAGACAATGTGTGGGTGGGTGCATTCAAAGGATCATGCAGCACAATCAGTTGCAGTATAATATGTTATGTGGTTCCAGGGTTGTGAAATCCACAGTGAGAAAGGATGGACAGGAGATAACAAAAGAAAGACTGACAATGGTGGTCCAAAGAAAATGTCTATCCATGCAATCCCCCTTGGGTAATTATATAGTATACATACAATACATACATTAAACAATAAACAGAAGTGGAAAAATTTACTTCTTTTAAGAACAGATTAATAGAGATGTTCTAAGATGAATCAATGTCAGGCAATCAATATTGTTCTGGATGAACCTGTTACACACTTAAAAGGTGCTGCCATAGTGCAAGGGTCTAAAACCACTGTATCAGCTCATCTGGTCCAACTGAGAGATTCATAAGGACTATCACATAGTTACAATTCATCCTTAATTATGGTTTGTAAATATTCTCTTTTGCTTCAACCTCTGCAACTAGATCAACAATTCACTTGTGTTTAGCATTGCCAATCCTGTAATTATGTCTACTGAATGTGAATGAACACAATCCATCCATTCATCCATTCTCTTCCGCTTATACAAGCATCCAGCAGGGATGCCCAGACTTCCCTCTCCCCAGTCACTTCTTCCAGATCCTCAGGGTGGAAATAGTCTCTCCAGTGTGTCCTGGGTCTTCCCTGGGGTCTCTTTCCGGTGGGGCGTGCCCAGAACACCTCACCAGGGAGGTGTCCAGGGGGCATCCTAATTAGATGCCCGAGCCACCTCAACTGGCTCCTCTCAATGTGGAGGAGCAGCGCCTCTACTCTGAACCCCTCCCGGATGACTGAACTTCTCACCCTATCTCTAAGGGAGAGCCCAAACACCCTGCGGAGGAAACTCATTTCAGCCGCTTGTATTCGCAATCTCGTTCTTTCAGTCACTACCCACAGCTCGTGACCATAGGTGAGGGTAGGAACGTAGATCGACCGGTAAATTGAGAGCTTTGCCTTTTGGCTCAGCTCCTTCTTCCCTATGATGGCCTGACGCAGAGACTGCATCACTGCGGACGCTGCCCCGATCTGCCTGTCGATCTCCCAATCCATTCTACCCTCACACGTGAACAAGATCCCGAGATACTTAAACTCCTCCACTTGGGGCAGGATTCCACTCCCAACCCATAGAGGGCACTCCACCCTGTTCCGGCTGAGGACCATGGCCTCAGATTTGGAGGTGCTGATTTTCATCCCAGCCGCTTCACACTCAGCTGTGAACCGATCCAGTGAGAGCTGAAGGTCACGGCCTGATGAGGCCAACAGGACCAGCTTCTGCAGCCGAGGATCAGACCGCCAAGGCCCCCGTCTTCGGACACCGCCCAGCTCACACTGCACCCAACCTCTTTTGCCCCTCCTACAGGTGGTGGGCCCATGGGAAGGGGGACCCACTTTGCCATTTCGGGCTGTGCCCGGCCGGGCCCCATGACCACAAGGTGCTCACCATCGAGCCCCACCTCCAGGCCTGGCTCCAGAGGGCGGCCCCGGTGACCCACGTCCGGGTGAGGGAAAACGTTTTCCAAAGGTTTTGCTCATCATAAGAGGTCTTCTGAATGAATGAATTTAGATAATGAAATTAGATAATTATTCTATTAATCAAAGTTAAATGGTACTACTCTTTCTAGAAGTAGTCTGTGGTTTGTGACCAGAAGAATTGCTAATAAAGATGGAGTAAAAAGCACTTAACTTCAAAAAGGTACCATCCCCGTCACTGCTCCCCAGGCGCTTTCATAGCTGCCCACTGCTGCACGGTGTTTGCATGGGTTAAATGCAGAGGTCCAATTTCGTTGTGGTTCACTGTGTGCTGTGACCTCGCAATGACAAGAATAGTCACTTTCACTTTTAAAATATCTGTACTTTTCACTTCAACACTTTCAAAAGACTTGTTACTTTTGTTAGGATTGTTGCACTTGCTCCCAAGATCAAGACAACATAATCGGATTAACAATTATGCCAGAAATGATGCCTTGGTGTGTCCACTGATGCAGATCACTACTGACAGACACATCAAGATATAAGGTGGGGAAAAATAAAACAAAAAAAATAACTGGCCTAAGACAAATGAGAAGAAAGTAAAACTCACTAGTGGAGAAAAGTCTTGTATTAGGTGTGGTATTTGAGAAGGAAGACATTGTAGAGGCATGGATGAAAGTGCATTTAATGATCATTATTTCAGTGGATGTGTTAAGTTATTGTATTTAAACTTTGAATGATTTTAAAGTCTTTGAATTATTATTTTGGCATGAGCTGCAGTTCGCTTTGCACACTAACAGCCAGTAGAAATGCCTTTCAAAAGGTTTCTTTTAACTCTGATACAAACCAAACATGGCATCCTTCAAAAGAACACTATTACATAACAGAAATGTTTGCCTTTTTTCATGGCTAATTGATGCATTACAACATTACAAGTTTTCAGCTGAGTTTAACAGCAATTTGTTCATCTAAAATTCTCCAAGTTCCTACGATGATACATTTAGGTCTGTATTGCCTAAATATTAACATTATCACTAGCAACTCACAGAATATTTGACAGTGGTCTTGCTATAACCATTGAGATTAAAAGCTTTATGCTAGATTGCCTTAGAGGTAAAATAAAGAAGGCATACTAAATAAAGTTATGCATCACTGATGTCTTTCTTAGTAACACCTTTTATTTTCAGGAAGAAAATGTTCTCTCTTCACTCCATTTTCTTTCATGCAGGTAATGTTTTTGCTCATAAACAGCCTCTTCAAAGAGGTTTACCGACTTTATCCATCATGCTGTTTTTTTTTTGTTTTGTTTTTTTTTTGTTTTGTTTTTTTTTTTTTGTTTTGTCTTTTTTTTTTTTTTGGACCCTGCACCCACCTCTGACCCGCGTCTAACTCTATTTGTGGAGAGGGAAACTGTGGAGTCATGCTGTTTACCCTCTGTCCCCCACTACCCCTTCTCTCCAAAGCTCATTGGCTCACTGCAGATTTTTCTGCAGGCACAAAGGGTTCATAAACCAGATGCAATATCAGAATGTGGAGATGGAGGAATGTTGTATTGTTGCAGGAGAAATATTGCATCGTGGTTGGAGCTGTTTTGAGTACAGCTCAATGCTACTTATTGTCCAGCAGATGAGACTGGCAATAACAACTTACTTTGGGAAATAATGTTACATGATAGCTGTTGCCTTTGCTATGCATTGTTAAATGTATGCAGCTGATTAAACTAGACTAGGATTTTCAGATAGATTGAGCTCCTGTTAGGAAATATTCCCATAGCTGCAATTCCATGTTGTCAGTTAACAGCACTCACAGAAATAAAAAACACTAAATTCATGGGGATATATTCTTAAATAAGGAAAAGCCTTAATAATCCGTTACACAAACACACACACACATGCAAACACACACATTCAAATCAAGGAGGTATCTCCACCTGACATGCATGTCTTTAGAGTGTGGGACAAAACCAGAGCACCTGGAGGAAACTCAAAGACTGAAAGAGAACATAAAAATTCCTCATAGAAAGAACCATAGAAACCCCCCCATATGGTAGTCCAGGAACAATCGTCACATTTACATTTACAGATGTTCTTCTATGTACATCAGTGCTTTATATCCACATCTGTTCTTCATTTTCGTAAACTAAGTAAAATCACCAACTGCTGATTAACTCTTTCCCAGCTAAGTAACATACTTTTAAGCCCAATTTCAAAAAGCCCCAACCATGGATCTCCCACCAGTTAAGTAACATTCCTCTGATGGCCAGCCCTGGAAAATCACTCTTAGGCTCTTATAGCACCAAATTGCCAGCTGAGAAACAGCAGAACCTACACACAAAAAATGCAAGACAGAACCGAAACAAATAATATGACTACAAAGCTACAGTCAGACAGTGCACACACACACACACACATGCACACACAAAGTAGGCAATTCATCTGTGTAATTTTCCAAATTTCCCACAGAAACCATGTGAAAGGTGACCAAATTTATTAGCAGGATAACTGTTTGTGTGGGTTGGGCTGGATCACTACTATTAGTGATCATTATTGTTAGCAGTGGTTAGGGAGTTGGCCACAGGATCGGAAGATTGTGGGTTCAAACCCCTTACCAGTAGGTTGCCCTGAGGTACCCTTGAGCATGGTACCGTCACTGCTCCCTGGGCGCTTTCATAGTTGCCCCCTGCTGCATGGTGTTTGTGTGCATGGTTAAATGCAGAGGTCCAATTTCATTGTGGTTCACTGTGTGCTGTACTGTGCCCTCACAATGACAAGAATTTTTATAATGTGCATCACAATCCTTCATCTTTTAGGTAATGATTTAAATCAGACTTCAGGTAAAGGGCTCATCGCTCCTTACACTTGTCTTTCATATGCATTAAATGTGAATCATTCTGCCTAAGCCCACTGTAAGTCTCTTTGAAATGAAATATGAAAGTAATGCATTGTTGATGGCTGTCCAACAAATGATAGTCTAATTGCAAGTGGGCTTTGGTCTAGTGGTAGGATACTTGCTTATGGCTCAAGAGGTCCCAGGTTCAAATCCCACCTGGCACCACCACCACTGGGTCCCTGAGCAAGACCCTTAACCCTGAATTGCTCCAGGGGAACTGTCCCTGTGATTAGGATAAGAGCGTCTGCTAAATGTAAATTGCAAGCTTTAAAAAAACTTACTTCTGTACTTACTTTTGAATTCTGTTCAAAACATATCAGTTTATGAACATGTGATGTGGAATAGAGCTTGACAGTCTCTGTTATAAACCAAAATAAACTCACTAGGGAAGAGTGCTTTCTCACACTTCATGCAAGTTCATCATGAAAGGACAAAATCTCAGGCATGAACTTATATATTCATTAGTTTCTCAAACCTTGTTTCAGTACAAACATAAGCATTAAAACTGGTAAACAAATATAATACACTGATAACTTCAAATTCAGCATAATATATGCGGCCTAAGCAGAAAGCATGGTAAGTTATTGAACTGGAAAGTTATTTCAAGCAATTTCAAGCTTTTTCAAGCATTCAAACTTAACAAATGTTCCAATGGGCTTTAAGTTGTCACTATTCACTATTCTTACAGCATTACAGTTCTTGCTTTGCCTACTTAAACAGCTTAAACTTAGTGTTAATGTAATGTAAACTTACATTAACACTCAAAGCACATTTGCCTCACAGTGACAAGGTCCTGGGCTCAACTCCCAGGTGGGCAGTCTGGGTCCTTTCTGTATGGGTTGGACATGTTCTCCCCGTCTCTGTGCTTCCTCACACCATCCAAAGCTTGTCAGGCAGATTGGAGATGATAAATTGACCATAAGTGTGAGTGTGTGTGAGAGTGATTTTTCTGTGTGTCTGCCCTGTGATGGACTGGTGAGCTGTCCAGGGTGTTTCCCGCCCTTCGCCCTATGAAAGCTTGAATAGGCTCCAGCACCCCCCCATGACCCTAATTAGGATAGCATCTACGAAAACGAGTGAGTGAGAAGTATAAATATGTACTTTGTGAAAGTTATACAACATAGTAAACAATAAATAATACTTTATAAAAAAACAAAAGCATTCCAATTATGTTCCAGAATATACATTTTTTTTAAAAAGCCGTCACGTTGATTTACTTCTTTACATCAGACGAGGTTGGTGCCCAAAACTAGTTCTCCAGTTTTATGTAATGCCCTCTGTTTTTGAAATATTAACAGTGTGATGACTTAACCATGTGACAGGTTACCCTAATCTCCCCATTTTTATAACTTTACTTTCCTATCACTAGAAAATAGTTTTATATATGACATGAAAAATGGATCAACGAAGCTATTTAGTCAGTACTGTGAGTCCTAAAGACAAAGTCAGTATATGGCCATTGCACTCTTGTGAATTGTCGATAAATATAGTTTAGTCTGGAGAGGAAACTAGAACAGTTCCTCTTGCTTCATTCACCTTATACCCATTGGGGTAGCTGAACTGACTAATTCAGTTTCATCAGTATTCTCAGTTAATCAACATGCAAATGTTTACTCTGCAATACATTACTAGTATATAATATATACTAATGTGTATGAGCTCCACAGACTCCCTCATAGACTCCCCATCCACCCACAGCCCTTTTACCACAGCTTGCTTTTCTGTGTGTGCCCAAACAGAGTCCTCACAGCAGTGATACAGCTTGAGTCACAGAAACAAAGATTTGAAAGTGTAATATTTGCAAATAGTTCTATTTTTAGTGGATGTGAGCAACACCAATAGGTAAAGAGTTTAAATGGGGGGAGGGGAGCAAGATGGAACAGATGAGCGAGGCATTTTTAAGGATCTATGTGAGGAGTGGAGATGTCAGTTCTCCACCATGGGCATTTGTGTTTCTGCATGTTTGCATTTTGATTTTTTCATCTTTTGTCATCCCTCTGGGCGGCATTAGTCACTTTAGAGCGTGCACCACACTGATGCCGAACCTTACATAACATCTATCTCTCTTTTCTCTCTCTCTCTCTCTCTCTACACACACACACACACACACACACACACACACACACTCATGTTAATATAATGTCAAGATGTGGGTCATGTTTCCATTTCATATATATATATATATATATATATATATATATATATATATATATATATAATGTTGTTGGACAGCATACGCTATAGTTGCATAGTGAAGTCCTAGGCTAACCCAGGCTAAAACAATGGCACTTCTTGTTGCTGATCTTGTAGATACATCATGTGTAAAATATCAATACAGTTTAGTTTGGAAACAGAGCTTGCTTAACAGTTCTTACTCCCATTAGGGGGCTCGCTGAACTGACGGATTCGATTGCAGCAGTATATTTGATAGATAAACATGTAGAATATAAAGCAATACATTACAATCATAGAATAAACCCCATAGACTCAGACTCCTTTTTCACCCACAGTGGGTTTACCATGACTTGCTCTCTAATTTTCTGTGTCCAAACACAGCATGAGTTCTCCGGGCTGTGTTATAAGTGCAAAAACAGAAAGTGAAAGTGAACGTGAAAATGACAACCCTTGTCATTGCAAGGTCACAGCACAGCACACAGTGAACCACAATAAAATTGGACCTCTAACCCTGGTGGCCCTAACCACTAGGCCACCGCTGCCCAAAGATCTGAAGATACAATAATCAACAGAAGATACAAACAATACAACAATCGCAAATAGCTTCATTTTAATCTGATGTGAGCAACACATGCCTAAACAGTAACTGCATTAAACTGTGCCTTGTTTTACTACAAAGTATTTCTGTTATGAACTTGACCACACACACACAGCCTCTGTGCCCTGCTGGATCTGTTCACACTTCCGCTGTGCCACTCTGAATCAAGCTTTGCCAGTCTCAGCGGTGTGACGTTGGAATGCGCCACACATACACCTGCCGGCCCATTCAGACCACACACACTCACGCCACAGCAGTGAGTCACCTCACACACACTGCCAGCTATCTCCACGACAAGGAGGCCACCCCCCACCCCCCTGGACTCTGAACATCCCTCTCTATCCCACCCTATCCACACAGAAACTGCAGAAACAGCAACAACAGCACAACACACATTCAGGGCTTTCAAGGGCTTTTTTGGGTTCCGAACACAGCGCAGCTATTTCTGCATCCAACAAGGGCATTTTTTTTATTTGTACCCTCATCTCCATGTCCATTCCTTCTATAGCAAAGCAGTAGCCCATGTATATATTTACGCATGTCTTTCCTTTACTAAATGGTAGAACGAAAACTAATAATGCAGACTTGGGCAAGAGTACTGATAATGAACTGAAAATCCACTTGAGTTCAAAGTATTACATCATTCATCATGCAAAATAAGGAGCAAATTTGACAAAAAAAAAAAAATGTAATCTTCACACACCTCTTCAGAGCCTGAAGCTTGCTGAGGTATGACCCACTGGTGTGTAGTAAATGTGCAGAAAGCATGGAGTGTTTAAGTAGCATGATCACAATCTAGGGTGGCATGAAGACAATATAAGAAAGCTCTATATAGTGCTCGCACTGAGTACTATTCAAAACTTATTGAAAACAACAAGCATAACCCCCGCTATTTATTTCAGACACTAGCTCAGCTAACAGACAAAACTGATAAAAGGCCAGCATATAGTATTACTAACAATAGGTTTCTTAAGTTTTTTAATGATAAAATTAACAACATTAGGCTCCAAATGTGCCCTATTAGCCCTCGGATTAATCCATTATCAGAACAGTGCTCACAATATTTTAGTGATTTTAATCTCATCGATAACTCTGAGCTAATTTCTGTTATAACCAAGGCAAAGTCCACAACCTGTCGGTTAGATCCCATTCCAACCAAGCTCCTGAAGGAATCCTTAGGAGTATTATCAGCACCTATACTTGATATCATGAATGCATCCTTGACCTCAGGTGTAGTCCCCAATCAGTTTAAAACAGCAGTGGTTAGACCACAGCTTAAAAAACCTAACTTGGACCCTCGCTCACCAAGTAATTATAGACCTATCTCTAATGTCCCGTTTCTCTCTAAGATTCTAGAAAAATTAGTTGCGAGACAACTGCAGTCATATCTAGACACGCATAACCTCTTAGATAAATTCCAATCAGGCGTCCGGCATGACCATAGCACAGAAACTGCTCTAACTAGAGTGGTAAATGATATAATGGTCTCAAGTGATGCAGGAAACATTACTGTTCTTGTTCTCTTAGATCTTAGTGCCGCATTCGACACGTTGGATCATTCCATTTTAGTAAATAGGCTTCACTCCCTCCTCCTTGAACCACCACCTTATCGTGGTGGAGGGGTTTGCGTGTCCCAATGATACTGGGAGCTATGTTGTCGGGGGCTTTATGCCCCTGGTAGGGGCACCCAAGGCAAACAGGTCCTAGGTGAGGGAAGAGACAAAGAGCGGTTCAGTCCTCTTCTGATGAATAACAATTATGGAAGACGTTTTCCCTCGCCCGGACGTGGGTCACCGGGGCCTCCCTCTGGAGCCAGGCCTGGAGGTGGGGCCCGATGGCGAGCGCCTGGTGGTCGGGCCTTTACCCATGGGGCCTGGCCGGGCTCAGCCCGAAGAGGCAACGTGGGTCCCCCTTCCCATGGGCTCACCACCTGTGGGAGGGGCCAAAGAGGTCGGGTGCATTGTGAGCTGGGCGGTGGCCGAAAACGGGGGCCTTCGCGATCTGATCCTTGGCTGCAGAAGCTGGCTCTAGGGACGTGGAATGTCACCTCTCTGGTGGGGAAGGAGCCTGAGCAAGTGCACGAGGTTCAGAAGTTCCGGCTAGATATAGTTAGACTCACCTCGACGCACAGCTTGGACTCTGGAACCAGTCTCCTTGAGAGGGGCTGGACGCTTTTCCACTCTGGAGTTGCCACCGGTTAGAGGCGCCGAGCAGGTGTGGGCATACTTATTGCCCCACGGCTTGGGGCCAGTACATTGGGGTTTACCCCGGTAGATGAGAGGGTGGCAGCCCTCCGCCTTCGGGTCGGACTTTTGTGCTCGTCACGGATTGTCCATAATGAACACCATGTTCAGGCATAAGGATGTCCACATATGCACCTGGCACCAGGACACCCTAGGCCGCAGTTCGATGATCGACTTTGTGGTCGTATCGTCAGACTTGCGGCCCCATGTCTTGGACACTCGGGTGAAGAGAGGGGCAGAGCTGTCAACTGACCATCACCTGGTGATGAGTTGGCTTCGTTGGTGGGGGAGGATGCCGGTCAGGCCTGGTAGGCCCAAACGCATCGTGAGGGTCTGCTGGGAACGTCTGGCAGAATCCCCAGTCAGGACAAGCTTCAACTCCCACCTCCGTCAAAGCTTTAACCACGTCCTGGGGGAGGTGGGGGACATTGAGTCTGAATGGAGTATGTTCCGCGCCTCCATTGTCAAGGTGGCTGACCAGAGCTGTGGCCGGGAGGTGGTCGGTGCCTGTCGCGGTGGCAACCCGAGAACCCATTGGTGGACACCAGCGGTGAGGGATGCCATCAAGCTGAAGAAGGAGTCCTACCGGGCCTTTTTGGCCAGTGGGGCTCCGGAGGCAGCTGATAGGTACCAACAAGCCAAGCGGAATGCGGCTCTGGTGGTTGCTGAGGCAAAAACTCGGGCATGGGAGGAGTTTGGAGAGGCCATGGAGAAAGATTTCCAGACGGCTTCGAGGAAATTCTGGTCCACCATCCGGCGTCTCAGGAGGGGAAAGCAGTGCACAGTCAACACAGTGTATAGTGGGGATGGTGCGCTGCTGACCTTGACTCGGGACGTTGTGGGTCGGTGGGGGGAGTACTTCGAAGACCTCCTTAATTCCACCAACATGCCTTCCGAGGAGGAAGCAGAGCCTGGGGACATAGAGGTGGACTCTTCCATCTCTGGGGCCGAGGTTGCCAAGGTGGTCAAAAAGCTCCTTGGTGGCAGGGCTCCGGGAGTGGATGAGATCCGCCCAGAGTTCCTCAAGGCTCTGGATGTTGTAGGACTGTCATGGCTGAAACGCCTCTGCAACATCGCATGGACATCGGGGACGGTGCCTCTGGATTGGCAAACCGGGGTGGTGGTCCCCCTCTTTAAGAAGGGATCACACTTCTCAGCCTCCCGGGGAAAGTCTATTCAGGGGTCCTGGAAAGGAGGGTCCGTCGGATAGTCGAACCTCGGATTCAGGAGGAGCAGTGTGGTTTTCGTCCAGGTCGCGGAACAGTGGACCAGCTCTACACCCTTAGCAGGGTCCTGGAGGGTGCATGGGAGTTTGCCCAACCAGTTTACATGTGCTTTGTGGACTTGGAGAAGGCATTCGACCGTGTCCCTCGAGGGCTCCTGTGGGGGGTACTCCAGGAGTATGGGGTATCGGATTCCCTCGGATTCCTAAGGGCTGTCCGGTCCCTGTACAACCGGTGTCAGAGCTTGGTCCGCATTGCCGGCAGTAAGTTGGACCTGTTCCTGGTGAGGGTTGGACTCCGCCAGGGCTGCCCTTTGTCACCGATCCTGTTCATAATTTTTATGGACAGGATTTCTAGGCGCAGCCAGGGCGTTGACGAGAACGCGAATACAAGCGGCCGAAATGAGTTTCCTCCGCAGGGTGTCTGGACTCTCCCTTAGGGATAGGGTGAGAAGCTCAGTCATCCGGGAGGGGCTCAAAGTAGAGCCACTGCTCCTCCGCATCGAGAGGAGTCAGATGAGGTGGCTCAGGCACCTAATTAGGATGCCCCCTGGACGCCTCCCTGGTGAGGTGTTCCGGGCACGTCCCACTGGAAAGAGACCCCGGGGAAGACCCAGGACACGCTGGAGAGACTATGTCTCTCGGCTGGCCTGGGAACGCCTTGGGATCCGCCCGGAGTAGCTGGAAGAAGTGGCCGGGGAGAGAGGGAAGTCTGGGCATCCCTGCTTAAATGGTTCAACTCCTATCTCACAAACCGTTACTACTTCATCCAAATGGATGATTATGGCACCCCCTCACCTATGTCACTAGTTAACTATGGAGTCCCACAAGGGTCGGTGTTGGGCCCAGTGCTCTTCTCCCTCTACATGCTCCCACTAAGCACTATTATACGGAAGTATAATGTTAGTTACCACTCCTACGCTGATGACACTCAGCTATACCTATCTGTTAAATCTTGTGATAAAGCATCAACCGGCACTTTAATTAGCTGCCTCAGTGATATTAGGGATTGGATGAATAACAACTTCCTCTCACTTAACCCCGAAAAAACTGAGCTGCTCTTGTTTTGTAGTAGCGATGTAGACAGGGCCAACTTCATTTCGCATATCCGGGATGCAGGGTTGAAGTTTTCAGTTAGTACTCTGGCACGTAACCTTGGTGTTATTTTCGATTCAGATCTTTCATTTAATCCCCATGTTAATGCAGTTGCGAAGACATGCTTCCTGCACCTTCGGAACATTGCCAAACTACGGCGTTTTCTGTCAATGGAAGACATGGCGAAAGTAGTACATGCATTTGTATGCAGTAGATTAGGTTACTGGATTCTGGAAACTCTCAGGGCACATTAAGCACCCTACAACGCATTCAGAACACAGCCACTAGGATTGTTAGCAGGAGCAGGAAGTACGACCACATAACTCCCATACTCTCCTCACTTCACTGGCTTCCTGTTAGGTACAGGGCTGACTTCAAGGTCCTCCTCTTACCCTACAAGGCACTTAAAGGTCTTGCCCCAATATACCTAACCGAACTGCTTAATACCTATACACCTAATTGCCCACTTAGATCCCAGAATAAAGATCTCCTAATTGTCCCGCGCATAAATAAATGTATAGGAGCACGAGCTTTCAGTTACAGGGCCCCTAGATTGTGGAACAGCTTGCTGATTCAGTCTCAGTCTTTAAATCACGACTGAAGACTTACTTCTTTAGTTTAGCTTAACCGCACCAATCACCATAGTGCACCATTACTAATGTCGCTGGTGCTGCTGTACATGCCATCGCACTGTATTGTTTCATTTCTGTGTCTGTCTCTACTGGATCCTGCTCATTACTGACCATCCCCATTCCATTCTCTCCCCACGTGTCCGGGGGGGGGCCTGCTGTGGTCCAATGCCGAGCTACCATCTGGTCTGTGTGATGCATCTGATGCGCCAAGGGACCCTGGCGGCTCATCGGTACCTGGAAGCAACTTGGGACTCCTCACTGATCTTGGAGTTTAAAACCAAACTAACTTTTTTACTGTTAGTATACCCAAGGGGGTTGGGTAGCCGGTTGACCTTGGACCCTCAGAGGTTTATTTTCTACACATAGTGGAGTTTTTGGTTACTCTCCTTCATAGTCGTCCGGCTTTAACATCTATTACTGCAACCTGTTCCATCATCTACCACCAATGTAAAGTGCCTTGGGGCAACTGTGTTGTAAAAGGCGCTATATAAGAATAAATTGAAATGAATTGAATTGAATTGAATTGAATTGCAGATGCAGATGTTCTGCTGCCTCACAGCTAGATGGGCCAGGGTTTAATTCCCAGGTGGGGCAGCCAAGGATCTTCCTGAGTAAAGTTTATATATTCTCTGTGTACTTATCCTCCCCATTGGATTGGAAATGCTAAGTTACCCCCTAGGGATGAGTATGTTTGTCTTTGCATTTGCTCTGTGATGGACTGGCAATCTGTCAAGGAAGTTATTGTAGCTTTGGCTCCAGTACCACCCACAAGCCTAAAACAGATGGTTATGATGGCTAGTAAAAGATTACAATTTACTGTTAGGAAAAACTGTTTCAGATCACAATATTTGACATTTTTTCTAAATTCTGACAAATTTCTATTCATTTATTATTTATTGTATTTACTGCAACCTTGGGGTTCTTATTAGTTTGGGAACAGTTTTACTGCTTAGTGTTTATAACTGGATCTTAACTAAGTTTAAGTCTGAGCTAAGTGCCATCCTTGGAACAATTGCTCATGCAGTCTCAAAGAAATGTTTTGAAAGGGCCGCCCTCCCTCATTACCTGAGAGGAGTTAAACCAGTGTGGATTTCTGTTAACTGGGTTTTGTCAAGAAGGGCATCCAGTGTAAAACTTTGGCCAAATCAGTATGCAAAACTGATTTCGGTCGAGGCCTGGGTTAACAATGGTTAACAGGGCAGTGGTGGCCTAGCAGTTCGGGAGTTGGACACAGGATCGGAAGGTTGTGGGTTGGAATCCCAGACTACTAGGTTGCCTTGAGGTACCCTTGAGCAAGGTACTATTTCCATCCCTGCTCCACTGGTGCTTCATAGCTGCCCCTCGCTTGCACGTGTGTGTAAGGGTTAAATGCAGAGTCTGCATTTCGTTGGGGTTCGCTGAGTGTTGTACTGTGTTTCACAGTGACACAATAGTTTTGTTTTCACTTCAGTGACCGCCACCAGTACTGTTAGACAACAAGGTTTGGGTGGAAATTATACTCCTGTTGTCCAAAGGAGAAGAAGAAGAGCAGGAAGGCATGTCCAGAGGGCAAAGGTGGTGAGTTTGTTGTTCAAAAGGGAGGAAAGTGGAGTGGTTAGGATGCAGGGAGTAGAGGTGACATAGGTGGAGGAATTGAAATATTTAGGATGAACAGTTATGCAATGTAACGGGGAGTGTGGAAGAGAGGTGAAGAAGAAAGTGCAGGCAGGTTGGAATGGGTGGAGATGAATGGCAGGAGTGATCTGATAGATGGGTACCAACAAGAATGAAAGGTAAGATTTAGAGGATGGTAGTTAGACCAGCTATGCTATATTGGTGGGAGACAGTAGTGCTGACAAAAAGACAGGCAGCAAAGATGCTGAGATGTTTGTTGGGTGTGATGACTATGGACAGGATTAGAGATAAAGTGAAAGTGATTTTTTGTGTCATTGTGAAACACGGCACAGCACAGCACACAATGAGACACAAGAAAATTCATCAGATGGGGAAAGTACCTTGCTATAGGGAACCTACTGGTCTGGGATTGAAACCCAAAACCGTCCCTAAGCACTAGGCCACCGCTGCCCCTGAATATGAAATATGAAAAAATATATATATGAAAATAAGTGTGTGTTTTATTGAACATCAATCTACATACTGAATATCAGTTGCCAGATAAAGCTTTCAGTGAGTAATTTCTTGACAGGTTGAGAGTTCAGCAGAATGCTATTTGGAGGCAGTAAATCTTACTGCCGACAGGGAAATGAGCAACAACTACAGACTGAAGTAATGTGTATATATATATATATATATATATATATATATATATATATATATATATATATATGTACTGTGCAAAAGTTTTAGGCAGCTGTAAACAAAGAATGCTTTCAAAAATATAAATAATGATTGTTTATTTTTAGCAATTTATAAAATACAAAGTGAGCGAACAAAAGAAAAATCTAAATCAAATCAATATTTGGTGTTATAATCTTTTGCCTTCAAACCAGCATCAATTCTTATAGGTACACTTGCACAAAGTCAGGGATTTTGTAGGATTATATATTATTTGAAGGCAAAGTGTAGTCACACCAAATATTGATTTGATTTAGATTTCTCTTTTGTTCATTCACTGCATTTTGTTGATTAATGAAAATAAATGATTAACACTTCCATTTTGGAAAGCATTCTTTGTTTACAACATTTTCTACACACTTGCCTAAAATATTGCACAGTACTGTATATATATATGTACAGTCTATGAATTGACCAGGTCAAGTGGCAAATTAGTGTAGTGTGAGTTAGCCATGTGAGTGTATTAGAGTTGTTAGGAGAGGAAAGAGGAAAAGAGGAAGACCAAAGAGGATGTTGGTGGATGTGGTGAAAGAGGGCATGTATGTGGTTGGTTTTAAGGAGGAAGATGGAGAGGACTGGAAGAAATGGAAATGGATGGTCCGCTAAACGAGAGCAGAAGAAGAAAAAGAAGATCATAAAAATCCTAAGCGCAAAGTTATGCTCTTAGAAATCGTCCATTCTGCACAGTTTGATTAAAACTTTCTAAATACAATTAAACAAATACAATATAAACAAAGATCTAAATTCAAGGAGTGATCAAATCAAATGTAAAAACTTTTCCATTTGCCAGATGTCAAGACATCTTTGGAGTCCAAATGCTACTTTGGTTTGGAATCTGAATTGTGAGGCCAACACTGCTAACAAGCAATCTTCTTCTTTTGGCTTTCACAGCGAATCATCCTTTTCCATTTCTTCTTCCATTTCCAGTTCTTTGCATCTTCCTCCTTAAAACCAACCACCTACATGTCCTCTCTCACCACAAACAATAGAAATCAATAATGTCAATTGCTAACAAATAATAGAGGTCACTTCTGTAATATCAAAACTTAACCCCCTTAAACCACATCCTGCAAGTTAGAGTAGAGTAGAGTAGAGTAATCTTTTATTATCCCACGAATGGGAAATTTGGGTGTTACAGGGCTTTTATAAAAGTGAGAGATGTACAGAAAAGGAATAGGAAAAAAAAAGATATATTAAAAAAAATGGAGACATAAGGAAAGAGGAAAGAGGAACAAGTACAGGAGATCTATCTATATAAATATATATACATATACATATCTACATGATAATAAATAAGTTTTAAATAAGTTATAAATATATATAAATAAATAAACAAGATATACGTGTAATAATAATAATAATAATAATAATAGTGACATAATAATTGTGAATAATAATAATAAGGTTAATGTAGGCCTTAAATAATCAGTTCTGTTGTGAGAAAATTTCAGAAGTAGGAGCATTAGTAGTACAGAGGAACCTGATTTTTATATATCTGATTTTGGACACAGGTTGACTACGTGGTACAATCTGGATAGAATTTGAAGAGCATGTCTAATGGGTCCCATCTGACTAGCAGGTGACAGGATGCTGGAATGAAAACTGCTTTGAGTGTTGATCAGATTGTCACATGCTGATGTGTGAAAGTGTATGAGTGTATGATTACTAGTTTATGATTAACTGATAAGCCAAGAAAACCTAGGTCCACTGAGGGAGATTTTTGATGTGATATGGATCTAATAGCATGCCAGAGTACCAGTACAGATGCAGGGCAAGTATCTGATTGTGTGTGGTTGGTTTAATACCACATAATCTTAAGTGTGTAGTAAATATAAGCCACAGATAACCGTAACATATTTTTCAGCACTGCAATGCTATGCTATGTATGGTACAAAGCAGGAAAGCTGCAATTTAACTTTAGCCATTAAATTATCTGCCAAGTATATTTTAACAATAAATCTAATAAGATATTTTAACTACGTAACTGATATTGGACAACCCTGCAGCCTTCAAAAGATTTTAAAATTCTGTACTGATAAAGAAGTCCCTCAGGTAAGCCTTGAACTGGAAGATTTGCTTTCCTTTTTCCTTTTTTTTGTGCTTTCATGCATTATCCATCCATCCATCCATTCTCCTCCGCTTATCCGAGGTCGGGTCGCGGGGGCAGCAGCTTCAGCAGGGATGCCCAGACTTCCCTCTCTCCGGCCACTTCTTCCAGCTCCTCCGGGCGGATCCCAAGGCGTTCCCAGGCCAGCCGAGAGACATAGTTTCTCCAGCGTGTCCTAGGTCTTCACCGGGGTCTCTTTCTGGTGGGACGTGCCCGGAACACCTCACCAGGGAGGCGTCCAGGGGACATCCTAATCAGATGCCTGAGCCACCTCATCTGGCTCCTCTCGATGCGGAGGAGCAGCGGCTCTACTCTGAGCCCCTCCCGGATGACTGAGCTTCTCACCCTATCTCTAAGGGAGAGCCCAGACACCCTGCGGAGGAAACTCATTTCGGCCGCTTGTATTCGCGATCTCGTTCTTTCGGTCACTACCCACAGCTCGTGACCATAGGTGAGGGTGGGAACGTAGATCGACCGCTAAATTGAAAGCTTTGCCTTTTGGCTCAGCTCCTTCTTCACCATGACGGACCGACGTAGAGCCCGCATCACTGCGGACGCTGCCCCGATCTGCCTGTCGATCTCCCGCTCCATTCTACCCTCACTCGTGAACAAGATCCCAAGATACTTAAACTCCTCCACTTGGGGCAGGATCTCACTCCCAACCCTAAAAGGGCACTCCACCCTTTTCTGGCTGAGGACCATGGCCCCAGATTTGGAGGTGCTGATTCTCATCCCAGCCGCTTCACACTCGGCAGCGAACCGATCCAGTGAGAGCTGAAGATCGCGGCCTGATGAGGCCAACAGGATAACATCATCTATAAAAAGCAGAGACCCAATCCTGAGCCCACCAAACCGGACCCCCTTAACGCCCTGGCTGCGCCTAGAAATCCTGTCCATAAAAATTATGAACAGGATCGGTGACAAAAGGCAGCCCTGGCGGAGTCAACTCTCACCGGAAACAGGTCCGACTTACTGCCGGCAATGCGGACCAAGCTCTGACACCGATTGTACAGGGACCAGACAGCCCTTAACAGGGAATCCAATACCCCATACTCCCGGAGTACCCCCTACAGGACTCCCCGAGGGACACGGTCGAATGCCTTCTCCAAGTCCACAAAGCACATGTAGACTGGTTGGGCAAACTCCCATGCACCCTCCAGGACCCTGTTAAGGGTGTAGAGCTGGTCCACTGTTCCACGACCTGGATGAAAACCACACTGCTCCTCCTGAATCCGAGGTTCGACTATCCGATGGACCCTCCTTTCCAGGACCCCTGAAAAGACTTTCCCTGGGAGGCTGAGAAGTGTGATCCCTCGATAGTTGGAACACACCCTCCGGTCGCCTTTCTTAAAGAGGGGACCACCACCCCGGTTTGCCAATACAGAGGCACCGTCCCCGATGTCCATGCGATGTTGCAGAGGCGTGTCAGCCATGACAGTCCTACAGCATCCAGAGCTTTGAGGAACTCCGGGCGGATCTCATCCACCCCCGGAGCCCTGCCACCGAGGAGCTTTTTGACCACCTCGGCAACCTCAGCCCCAGAGATGGAAGAATCCACCTCTATGTCCCCAGGCTCTGCTTCCTCATCAGAAGGCATGTTGGTGGAATTAAGGAGGTCTTCGAAGTATTCCCCCCACCGACCCACAACGTCCCGAGTCGAGGTTAGCAGCGCACCATCCCCACTATACACTGTGTTGACTGTGCACTGCTTTCCCCTTCTGAGACGCCGGATGGTGGACCAGAATCTCCTCGAAGCCGTCTGGAAGTCTTTCTCCATGGCCTCACCAAACTCCTCCCACGCCCGAGTTTTTGCCTCAGCAACCACCAAAGCCGCATTCCGCTTGGCCTGCCGGTACCTATCAGCTGCCTCCAGAGCCCCACTGGCCAAAAAGGTCCAGTAGGACTCCTTCTTCAGCTTGATGGCCTCCCTCACCCCCCCCCCCGGAACCAACGGGTTCTAGGGTTGCCACCACGACAGGCACCGACCACCTTACGGCCACAGCTCCGGTCAGCCGCTTCAACAATGGAGGCGCGGAACATAGTCCATTCATACTTAATGTCCCCCACCTCCCCCAGGACGTGGTTAAAGCTTTGCCGGAGGTGGGAGTTGAAGCTCGTCCTGACAGGGGACTCTGCCAGACGATCCCAGCAGACCCTCACAATACGTTTGGGTCTACCAGGCCTGACCGGCATCGTCCCCCACCAACGAAGCCAACTCACCATCAGGTGATGATCAGTTGACAGCTCCGCCCCTCTCTTCACCCAAGTGTCCAAGACATGTGGCCGCAAGTCCGATGACATGACTACAAAGTCGATCATTGAACTGCGACCTAGGGTGTCCTGGTGCCAGGTGCACATGTGGACATCCTTATGCCTGAACATGGTGTTCGTTATGGACAATCCGTGATGAGCACAAAAGTCCAATAACAAAACACCACTCTAGTTCAGATTGGGGGGGCCATTCATCCCAATCACGCCCTTCCAGGTCTCACTGTCATTGCCCACGTGAGCATTGAAGTCCCCCAGCAGAACGATGGAGTCCCCAATGGAGTCCCCAGCAAGCGCCCCCTCCAGAGACCACAGAAAGGGTGGGTAGTCTAGATTGCTGTTGGGCGCATAAGCGCAGACAACACTAAGGACCCGTCCCCCAACCCGAAGGCGGAGGGAGGCCACCCTCTCATCCACTGGTGTAAACCCCAATGTACTCGCCCCGAGCCGGGGGGCAATAAGTATGCCCACACCTGCTCGGCGCCGCTCACCGGTGGCAACTCCAGAGTAGAAGAGAGTCCAGCCCCTCTCAAGGAGACTGGTTCTAGAGTCTAAGCTGTGCGTCGAGGTGAGTCCAACTATATCTAGCCGGAACTTCTCAACCTCACGCACTAGCTCAGGCTCCTTCCCCACCAGAGAGGTGACATTCCACGTCCCTAGAGCCAGCATCTGCAGCCGAGGATCAGACCACCAAGGCCCCCGTCTTCGGACACCGTCAAGCTCACACTGCACCCGACCTCTTTGGCCCCTTCCACAGGTGGTGAGCCCATGGGAAGGGGGACCCACGTTGCCTCTTCGGTCTGTGCCCGGCCGGGCCCCATGGGTGAAGGCCTGACCACCAGGCACTTGCCATCGGGCCCCACCTCCAGGCCTGGCTCCAGAGGGAGGCCCCGGACCCACGTCCTCTAAATGACCCACGTCCGGGCGAGGGAAAACGTCGTCCAAATGTTGCATTCATCATAAGAGGTCTGAACCGCTCTTTGTCTCTTCCCTCACCTAGGACCTGTTTGCCTTGGGTGCCCCTACCAGGGGCATAAAGCCCCCGACAACATAGCTCCCAGGATCATTGGGACACGCAAACCCCTCCACCACGATAAGGTGGCGGTTCGAGGAGGGGCTTTCATGCATTATAATTTGAATAAAATTTCATTTGATTATATTATTTAAATATTCTATCAATTCTCATTCCGTCTCACATACATGCATACACACACACTTCAGCTTCAAATAAATATACAAACACTAGTGACAAAAAACAATTATAGTAGAATATTTTAATACATATCCTGATTCATATGTTAAAATATTATAATTAATTTTAATAAAATATTTTTCATTGACTGAAATGGATGAGTAATTAAGACAGTGCTCCTTAAAAAAGCTACCCAAAAGCTAGGCAATTTTTCTGCATTTACCTAAAAATGGGTTCTTAGGTAAAGTCAGTGATTCTCTGTAGAACCATGGTGACTCAAGCAGCCATCTGAATGTTTTCTCATTTTTTTTAGGTGATAGAACACCTGCTGTATATGATTCTGTGGTAAATGATGCAATATAACATCAAAAGGGTGCTGCTATTGTTATAGGCCAAAGAACCTTTCTGCTATGAGTGTGGAGATGAGATAATAAGACAACTGTGCACACAGAATATACATCAGTGTTCAAATTCCTCATCACTGACGCTTAGCATTTGCACTGAGCTGCCAGTCAAAACTCACCTTCTATATATAGGCACACAGAACACTCGGACACAGCGAATCCTAAGTTGCTCGGTCAGACATGCAATCTTTCATTATGCAATGTCATATTACGCAAAAAGCCTGCAACAACAGTTCAGTGACTCATTAAACGGACCTCTAAAGTTCACATCTATTTAATAGCAGGAAGCAATATGGTGAGCATGTGACCTTCATTCTTGAAAATGTGTCTGGACTTAACCTCTGGTGGGCCCACTAATGCATGGCGCCATGTGACATTATTATTAGAATTGTTGCAGCAGCCATGTGCCAGGAGTTTAACTGTATGGGGCAGACCTCATTTAATGCTTACACAACACAAGTCACAAATCCACACACACACACACACACACACAAAGCGTAGATAAAGCACACACAGTGAGTAAGAAGTCACTAGATCATTGCAGACACACACATGCACAAGCTCAAACAGAACATACACCTTCTTTTTTTCAGCAGGCGAAATGTTTCTATTCTGGTATACCCAGGTCCCTGCCAGTCAATGGCAACTGTATCCAAGCAGCCAAGGGCATCCGGCACTCATTTCACATCTAATCAAATGGCACCCAGTCTCATTTGTGAAATGCCAATATGATATCTGGCACACCGGCAAGTGACAGACAGTCATTGACTGCGCTGGACAGGATGACTTTATAATGTAATATATGGCCCTGGATTATTGCAAGGATTAGAACATCACTGTAGTTTTTATTCTGTGTCTTGTTAAAACCATTTGTAGCAAACATGCAGTGCTCTGCCCTCTTTAAACTGACACATTGTCAACATTTCTTTTAGCTCTTGCTGAACTTTCCATCCTTAACCATGCAGGTGCACTGTGGGAAATAAAGCATTTGGAAACATTTATATTTCCCAACTTAATGAAGGGCACATAAAGGTCAAATGTTCCTTTGCAGGTATAAATTAGATACAATGCAGTTTAGTCAGTCAGAAAAGTGTGGGCCAGTGATTGCTGTGAAATATATGTTTTGATGCATTTTCAACAATTTGTATTTTAAATTTGACTTTTAAAACCTGATTATAGTCATTCAGAACTTGCATATAGTAAATTTATGTTTGTATTTTGTTTCAAACTAATATTTTAAAGGTATAATTGAACAAATTTATGTTTAATTGAGAATTTTAATTTAATTTAATTGAGAAGGACACAAGTAATGAGAAATATAGTCAAAATGGAAAAAATGTTATTGAAAAATGTTAAGAAAATCCAGCTTTTGGTGATTTAGCTTCCTCTCACACTCTTTCAGTCTTTAATAGAAGTAAATGTATTAAAATGTAATTGAAGCATGTCTCTCATTTACATTTTCAAAATGCATATTTTAGCTTATTAAAGTGAGTATTAACACTGAAGTTGAAATGTTTTACTTCCTGATTAAATTTCTTACAAATATGTGGCCAAATGTCTTTATTCACACACCAGACTGAGAAACATAAGAACACACAAAATAAAAAAAGCAGAGGTGTTTTGTTAGGGCAATAATAAAGAGATAAAGAAGCCAACTGGAACTTTTATTCTTTTGGTGAAAATTGTACAGTAAGAGAGGTAGGAAAATTAACCCAGACAAAAAACCTGCGTCTTATTACTGGCAAGATTGTAAGTTTCCAAAAACACCTTCAGACGCCACATTCATGCCAACAGATTATTTTTAAAGCATGCAAGAAAAAAGGTCAGTAATCGCAAATGTACTCACCAGGAGCCACTACAAGTTTGACTAGAACTAAGCTCTAATGTCACTGAAACAACAGTGGCCCTTTGTGACAAAACAAAAACAGACAAAAGAAAACCACTCAGCTAGATTTGCTGGAAAAGAAGAATAGCTATGATGTAAAATTCCCTTTTCACTTATAAAAAAAGTTATTAGGGCTGTTTTTCATCCAGATGAGGGTTTTATCTCAGAAAAAAAATGTCTCAGTTATAGGTTATATTTATGTGAAGGGAGACTACTTCACTTAAAGGTTTTCTTAACCTTTTTCCTAAGTCTTCCAAGGGGTGCCAAGAATGGTGGCCACATTATAAACAGATACGTTGGAAATCTCTCCTGTGGTATTACAGGTAAGCAGGTAAGTACAAATATATGTGTCTCAATTTAAAGAAAATCTCACGACCACAATCATCTCATTGTGCTGTGGGGGGACTGTTTAAATGCACTCTAGGGTTAAGAAGAGCAGTAACTGTTTCTGGAACGTGTCTGGTGAGCCACAAGAACCACAAATGGGCAGTGAATGTGATATAAAGACCTTTCTTTTCTGTTCCCACTGAAGCGACCAGAGAGCCAGCCCTTCTGTAAATACATTACATCTAGATTCCCAATTTGCTGAGAGATTCATATTTCATGGCTATGCTCTCTACGGAGAGATGTCTCCTCTCTACTTTTTTTATTTGTTTAGTGTGGAGGTAGAGGTTTAACCGTCTAGGCTTCTTTGCTCACATTTTCCACTTTCCACTGACTTCTTCAGAATAATTTTTTAGAGGGTACAAATAATGCATTTCAAACGCAATTTGTTTCTGACCAAAATTTGTTACAATTATTAATCTATTTTCACCCATCTCACATTTTAGATTACACCTAGATTATTAGCAGGTTTGTGATGTCAGAGCAAACATTATTAAAACGAACACAATAAATAAATAAATAAATAAATAAACAAACAAACAAACAAACAAATAAAAGCAGTGAAACAGCAGCTATATTCACTGTGGACTTATTTGAATAATTATGTTTCAATGTTTATATTTAAAAGAAAATTCTTTCAGTGGAATACTAATCCTAAATTCAATTCAATTCAATTCAATTCAATTCAATTTATTCTTATATAGCGCCTTTTACAACACAGTTGCCCCAAGGCACTTTACATTGGTGGTAGATGATGGAACAGGTTACAGTAATAGATGTTAAAGCCGGACGACTACGACGGAGAGGAACCAAAATCTCCACTATGTGTAGAAAAAAAACCTCTGAGGGTCCAAGGTCAACCGGCTACCCAACCCCCCTTGGTTGGGGTCTTCATCACTCCATGGAATCCATGTTTGTTTAAAAAAAAACAAACTGTAAAGTCTTCTAAAGCCTACGTAGAGCAATAAATCAGTGTGATGAGCTAGTTATTTACCTGTTTTGAGTGAAAAGTTCATATGCAATGCATTCAACATCAGCAACAAAAGCAATACATGAAGAAATATTGTGAAAAGTAAAATTACAACAGCAAACTTCTTGAAATGTGTTCGAACAGTAATGAACCACAACAAAATGCAAGATCTGATTTTAATACACCGTGCAGCAGTGGGCAGCTATATGTAGCACCGGTGGAGCAGTGATGGGGGCGGTACCTTGCTCAAGTGTACCTCGGGGGTAACCTACTGGTCTGGGATTCCAACCTGTGACCTTATTTTCATAGTCTTTATAGACTAGACCACTGCTGTGTATATTGTTGAATGCTTCTGCTGTTTGCGATTTTGACATTTAGAGGTAAACATCTGAACATTTTATTGATTTATATCTGACCAAATTATTTTTCATATATTTTCTCAACGTTTGTTTAAAAGCTTATGATGGGAGTGCCAAAATGATTCATGGACAGAGAATCTCCAGTGTCACTGATCCAAAATTTTGAAGAAATTATATATTTTGTATTAAACATTAGGTTATGTTAATGGAAATACAACTATGAAGAAATAAAGCCCTAGCTGTGGGGGTCTATCAAGAATATGATCATGAAAAACAGGAACTAAAACATGTATTCATGAAAATGTATATATGTATGGCAAGAACTGCGAAGAGCAAAAAGTGCATTATAGCAAAAACAGGGTCACTTTTTTTTAAACAGCCCAAGCAGCTGCAGCATAAACCATTTGTCTTCATCTTACCTAATCTAGCAGACAGGCCAGGAGCGAACATCTCAAGCATATAATTTCAGCTCAGCCTGCTGTCGCTGAAGATGCCACCATAAAAGTAGTGCACTGACGGGCTGAGAACTGACCCCTGCTCTTTCTCCGGACAAGCCTGAGGTCCATGTGATGTCAAGGCATTTGCATCACGCATGACAGGGCCTCACATCCTGTTTGGAGGCTAAATGATCTGTTCGGCAACAAGGGTGCTCATTAAGAGCCATGCCAATTTCATTCATATCCTCCCTCTGACTCTCAACCGTGGAGGCTGCTGTTACTGGCACTTTGGCTGACTTCCCCATAATGAAACATGGCTGGGTTTAATTGTCTCTGTTGTCTGGTATGATTCTGAAGCTAAATAATACTCAAGCCCAACCGTATATTAGCTAATTAACCTCCTGACACAATATGTTCCAACATGCACGCTGCAGACAACAGTCTGGCTTTTTGTATATCTCTCACATTAGGTGACTTAAACCCTCCGGTTAATCACATAACAGTGATACATGCGACTCAGCCTTCCTCATCAGTCGATGGACTTCAGATTTTGCTGAACGCAATAAGACCATTCCAGTGCAAAAATGTCTTTAAAAAATAGTGCAGAAATCTGTGGCATACATTCTAACATCATTTACATTTACATTTACATTTATGACATTTAGCAGATGCTCTTATCCAGAGCCCCTTCCATGTCCTAATTACAGGGACAGTCCCCCTGGAGCAACTCAGGATTAAGGGTCTTGCTCAGGGACCAAGTGGTGGTAGTGCTAGAGGTGGGATTTGAACCTGGAACCTCTTGAGCCTTAGGTCCATAAATCAATTTCATCAATCCATACATCAATTTCTTGGTAACTTTTTTACTTTAAGACCTGCTCCATAAGATTAATTAACCATTACCTAGCAATTAATAATGCTCTCAAACAAAAACATGTCACTTGTAAGCAAGCTTAGAATGATGTGCTAATAAGGCCTTCTAAAAATAATATTCCTTTATAAAAAAAAAAAAAAACCTTTATGCATCTTTGGTTCTATTTCCACTGGATTTGTAAGCATTAACTGGAAGAGTAAGATACATCCATCCTTCCATTATTTGAGCCATTTATTCTAACTAGGGATACATCGCTTGTCACTGTCCCCTGGACAATTTGCCAGTCTATCGCAAGGCAGAAACACACACACACACACACACACACACACACACACACACACACACACACACACACACACAGCAATTTAGCATCTCCACATGACATGCATGTCTGGACTTTGGGAGAAAACGAGAGCACCTGGAGGAAACGGAAGAAAGAATTCAAAGCTGCCAAGGTTGGGAATCAATCCCAGAACATTCTCACTCTAAAGCAATACCACTGTGCTCCCTACAGCAAAGTCTGATTTCAAATATAACTGTAAAGTGGGCTACAAGTAATTGTAATTTTGGAAAACAGTTATTGTAAATTTCATTGTAATTGTATTTGTACAAAAATACCTCTATAAGCATTTGCATTTTTAGACACAGTAGTATACTAATGTTTTTTTTTTTAATTTTTATGAATTATCAGTTGTTCAGCGTATTAATTAACCAGAGACATGCATTTCCAGAAAACATTTAACATTAAATCTTAACAACATGTACACTGATGCATTGAGCAAATGCATTTATTTAGGGCCTTAATTGTGTGTTTTCATGTCCCTTCTGACAAAACAACAGTAAGCATTTTGACTCATAGGTTTATACTGGAAGAGTGCAGTTGGTAAAATCCAATGAAATTAAAAATAAAAACCATTAAATATTCTCTAAATTTGTACAACCAGCACACCAAGAAAGATCTTCGACAGGAGGTTGATTTTTGCAAAGACGCTCATGAAGTTTTATTCAGTTCTTCACACTTTCAAGAAGCTATCTGCATGAATAATCCAGCCAGTAGGGATGCACAAGCCAGTGTATTTCTTCGTGCTGGTCTCAAGCCTGGATAAATGGGGAGGGCTACGTCAGAAAGGGCATCCGGTGTAAAACTTTTGCCAAATCAATATGCGAACAATGAAATAGACTTCCATACCAGATTGTCGAGGCCCGGGTTAACAACGACCGCCACCAGTGCTGTTAGCCTACAGGTTGCTGGTGGAAATTGGACTACTGTTGGCCAAAGGAGAAGAAGAAGAGGAGAAAAGCATATCTGGAGGGAGGAGGAGAGAAGAAGTGGAGGAGAGTGGAAGTGAGGGTAGGGACTTTGAATGTTGGCAGCATGACTGATAAAGGTAAAGAGTTAGCTGATATGATGGAGAGAAGGAAGGATATTCTTTGTATGAGAGACTAGATGAAAGGGTATTAAGGCCAGGTGTATTGGAGGAGGGTTTAAATTGTTTTACCATGGTGTGGATGGAAGGAGGAATGGGGGAGGTGTTATCCAGATGGACGTATATGTGAAGAGTGTTTTGAAGGTGAGGAAGGTTTAAGAAGGGGGAGGAGCACAGGGTGACATAAGAGTGGAGGAAGATGCACAGAAGTAGATTATATCCTTTGCATGAGGGTCAGTCTGAAGGAGATTGGAGACCGCAAAGTAGTGACAGGGGAGAGTGTAGCTAAACATAATAGGATGGTGGTGTGTAAGAGGACCTTGGAGGACAAGAAGAGGAGGAAAGTGAGGACAGAGTTGAGGATCAAGTGGTGAAAGCTGAAGAAGGAGGACTGCAAAGTGGAATTTAGGCAGAATAAATGAGTGTGAATGAAATGGAGGAAAGTGGGGTGGTTAGGATGCAGGGAGTAAAGGTGACAAAAGTGGAGGAGTTTAAATACTTGGAATCAACAGTGCAGAGTAATGGAAGGTGTGGAAGGGAGGTGAAGAAGAGAATGCAGGTTTTTATTTTGAAAAAATGGAGAGAGTTGATCTTCTGAGGCGACCCCTAAACGGGAGCAGCCGAAAGAAGAAGTAAACTATTTAAAACTCAGACCACCACACTGTTTTCTCAGGAAAAATAGTCCAATCTCTGAAAGAACTAATTACACAGATCCACAGATTAATTTACTAATGCCTTTAACAATGGAGTAATGGAGGTTTCCTATTTATTGAGAAAAATGGCTGCCAAAATCAGACAAGTTCTTATCTAAAATTAGTCTGTGGAAATTGACAAAATGCTGCATATATGAGGTGGCAGAGATCATGTTTTTAGCAAGCGCTGAACAAATTTTACTGCTTAATAAAACTATCACCATTTATGGTTTTTCCCTTCAAGATACAGCAACAGCAGTGGCAGACAGAAATGCAGACGGGGAAAGGTTTATTATCTTGTCTGTCAAAGGCCACACTAGCTGTTATCGATGAGCGAGAGACACTGAAAAAATAAAGGCAAGTAAGATGCATTGCATGTTCACTCTCTTCATTATGACAGTAAGCTGTGGAGACACTCCTGAAGACGCTGGTAAGTGAACCATAACTTTAGGTTTAATCCATCATGTTGACAGTCACCTGAGCCCCCTCTGGAGCACTACATGGTTTTATGCTGGTCCAGTCAAAAAAGCAAAAAAATGTAATTGCACAGAACTATATGCCAATAAATACAGAATTTTTACATTTAGAAATGAATACAGTAAAGTACAATAAAATGTATTAAGTGAAAGTGACTATTCTTGTCATTGTGAAACACAGCACAGCAAGACACAACAAAATTCAACCTCTGTATTTCACCCATACACACACAAGTGCAGCAGGGAGCAGCTATTGAAAGCACCCAGGGAGCAGTGATGGTGATGTATTTTTCTCAAGGGTACTTCAGGGCAACCTACTGGTCTGTGATTTGAGCTCACAACTTTCTGATCCTGGGGCCAATTTCTTAACCACTAGGCCACTGCTGCCCCATTATTATTATTTAAACCTATCAACAGTTTTGTTTTTACCTTTACATAAAATTGGCAGTAACTGCGTCCCTGCATTGCATTCCATGGCTCAGTAAATGAGATCCATTAAAATCAAGAAATTCAATGTAATGCTTTAATCCAATAGTTAGCGGCCCACCCACATTTAGCATTCATAGATGCCCTAGTCTTGCAAAATATACAGTAATACAATTTAATATAGCATTTTATAAATAGTGTGCATATTCTTGTTTACACTCACGAAAACAGAACATAATATGACTTTGGGAGCCCATACTTTTGCATACATCTGTGCATGATGACGAGCTCTAACAGCACTTAAATGTTGTACATATTGCAACTGGGAGCACTGCTTGTTTTTTAATCAGTCTTAGGCAGTTAGTGCATAACTGTAAACATCGCTAAAAAAAGACACTGAATAATAATGAGTCATTTGAAGGAATACTTGAAGGAAATGATTGACGGAAGAAAATGAAAACTCTTTGCAACACACTGGTAACCATGGAGAAGATGCTGTGAAACTCAGAAGAGTACTGAACTTTAGACAAAGAGTACTGCGCTTCTAGGCATGGCAACAAACCCACTGTGCTCAGCAGATAGAAAAAAGAAGGAACATCAGAATAAGAAAAATAGCAATGTACAAGCATGGTGCCTAACATGTATTTCGAAGCACTGTGTCAATAAAAAGATAACTAACAGCCCACTTTGTCAGACTTTCTACACTGTCCTTCAAAAGAAATGGACATCTGCTGAACCACAGGTGACCTGATATTCTCAGCAGAGCAGCAGCACCAAGATGGTAGTGGCTTGTTAGCATGGTGGCACAAGTGATAAAATCGCTGGGGATACCACAGCCTCCTGAAGTTGAGAGATCAAAATTGTCCTCTCTCTCTCTGGGTGGTTAGGAAGCTTCAACACAATCACATCTGCCAGTTAGTATTCTCTTCCAAGTGTGCTGAGCTGTCCATTGATGGGGTGGAAGCAGCAGCTGGAAAGGATATAAATATATACTGCGATAGGCTGGCGACCTGTCCAGGGTGTATCCCTGTCCTTCGCCCTGTGTGAGCTGGGATGGACTCCCCAGCATATATATATATATATATATAATATATATATATATATATATATATATAACATATATATATATATACTCTCATACTATATATTTCAATAATTATAGAACATTAAACAACTTCATTACTGACTTATCTCTTTATTTAGGTACAGAGGACTCAGTTGGCTTTTTTTCATTCTTTGTCAAGACTATTCTACACTGAATCTTCACCACTTCAACTGGTCTCTGGAATAGAAACTGAAAATGAGCTAAAAAACATTGGAATTCTTTCAGGAAGCTTGCAAAACTATTCCTCAGCAATACATTAAAAATAGAAAATCTGGCACAAGTAAAATATGAAGAATTTCTTACTATCGATATCTCAATCCCACCCCCCCCCAAAAAAAAAAAAAAAAACTGATTTCAATCCTATTAATGTAGTTTTTAAACATATGTTTATCAATATGTAGTTTTGTTTGTATTAATGAAGTGAAAGTGACTATTTGTCATATTGAAACACAGCACAGCACACAGTGAACCACAATGAAATGAAACCTCTACTTTTCGCCCATACACACGTTACGCTTAAGAACAGTGGAATAATTTGCCTTGCTCAAGGGTTTCTCAAGACATACTACTGAGCTGGGATTTGTACCCATCCATCCATTCTCTCTCGCTTAACCGAGGTCGGGTCGCGGGGGCAGCAGCTCCAGCAGGGATGCCCAGACTTCCCTCTCTCAGGCCTTTCTTCCAGCCTCCGGGTGCGGATCTGGCGTTCCCAGGCCAGCCGAGAACATGATCTTTCCAGCGTGTCCTGGGTCTTCCCGAGGTCTCTTTCCCGGTCGGCGATGCCGGAACTCTACAGGGAGGCGTCAGGGCATCCGTGAATGCCCGACACCTCATCTGGCACCTCGTGCAGGAGAAGACGGCGGTTCTGCCTCTGAGCCTCGGATGACTGGAAACACTCGCCCTATCCTGGAGGCGGCACCCTGCGGAAACTCATTTCAGACGCTTGTATTCGCGATCTCGTTCTTTCCGTGACCATAGGTGAGGGTGGGGACATAGACCGACCGTTAAATTGAGAGCTTTGCCTTTTGGCTCAGCTCCTTCTTCACCATGATGGACCGATGCAGAGCCCACATCACTGCGGACACTGCCTGATCTGCCTGTGACCTCCGCTCCATTCTGCCCTCTTGTGAACAAGATCCCAAGATATGGCACTCACTCTACTTGGGGCAGGATCTCACTCCCCAGCACAGAGAGGGCACTCCACACTTTCCGACTGAGACCATGGCCTCCAATTTAGAGTGCTGATTCTCATTTCAAGCAGCACACTCTGACTGTGAACCGATCCAGTGAGCTGAAGGTCACTGCCTGATGAGGCCAACAGGACAACATCATTTGCAAAAAGCATTGACAATCACAAGCTTACCAAACGGGACTACCTCAACGCCCTGGCACCATAGAAATCTTATCCATAAAAGTTATGAACAGGATGGGTGACAAAAGGCAGCCCTGGCGAAGTCCCAACTCTGCAGAGGAACAGGTCGACTTACTGCAGTAATGCGGACCAAGCTCTGACACCAGTTGTACAGGGACGGACAGCCTTAACAGCGAATCAGTACCCCACAGGATCCCGAGGGACCACGGTGGAGATACCTAAGCACATGTCCACAAGCACATGAGCTGGTTGGGCAAAACTCGCCGCCTCCAGGACCCTGTTGAGGTGTAGAGCTGGTCCACTGTTCCGCGAGCTGGATGAAAACCACTGCTCCTCCTGGTTGAGGTTCGACTGTCAATGGACCCTCGCATAGGACCTGAATAGACTTTTGGAGGCTGAGGTGTGATCCCTCTGGTTTACGAACACATCCTCCGGTCCCTTTGCTTAAGAGAGGACCACTACCCCCCAGTCTGCCAATCCAGAGGCACCGTCCCGATGTCCATGCGATGTTGCAGAGGCGTGTGCTCCATGACAGTCCTACAACATCCAGGCTTGAGGAACTCGGCGGGATCTGTCACCCATGACCCTGCACGAGGCTTTGACCACCTCGACAACCTGTTAGAGATGGAAGGTCACACAGGCTCCCCGACTCTCTTCCCCTCATCGGAGAAGGCATTGGTGGGTGGAGTTCTTGATGAAGTCCCCACGACCCTGAAATCTGAGTCAAGGTCAGCAGCGCACCATCCCCACTGCACTGTGTTGACTGTGCACTGCTTTCCCCTCCTGAATGCAGGATGGTGGACCAGAGCCTCCTCGAAGCCTCTGAGTCGATCTCAGTGGCCTCTCCAAGCTCCTCCATGCCGAGTTTTGCCTCTAGCAACCGCAAAGCGCATTCGTAGATTACTGTAATGCCCTACTTTCTGGAAGCCCTCAGGGCACATTAAGCACCCTACAGCGCATTCAGAACACAGCCGCTAGGATTGTTAGCAGGAGCAGGAAGTACGACCATATAACTCCCATACTCTCCTCGCTTCACTGGCTTCCTGTTAGGTACAGGGCTGACTTCAAGGTCCTCCTCTTAACCTACAAGGCACTTAAAGGTCTTGCCCCAATATACCTAACCGAACTGCTTAATACCTATACACCTAACCGCCCACTTAGATCCCAGAATAAAGATCTCCTAATTGTCCCTCGCATAAATAAATGTATAGGAGCACGAGCCTTCAGTTACAGGGCCCCTAGATTGTGGAACAGCTTGCCTGCTTCTGTACGGGATGCCGATTCAGTCTCGGTCTTTAAATCACGGCTGAAGACTTACTTCTTTAGTTTAGCTTACCCGCACCAATCACCATAGTGCACCACTAGTAATGTCGCTGGTGCTGCTGTACATGCCATCGCACTGTATTGTTTCATTTCTATGTCTGTCACTACTGGATCCTGCTCATTACTGACCCCCTCATTCCATTTCTCTCCCCACATGTCCGGGGGGGCCCGTTGTGGTCATCACCTGAGTCCAATGCCGAGCTACCATCTGGTCTGTGTGATGCATCTGATGCGCCAAGGGACCCTGGCGGCTCATTGGTACCTGGAAGCAACTTGGGACTCCTCACTGATCCTGGAGTTTAAAACCAAACTAACTCTGTACTGTTAGTATACCCAAGGGGGTTGGGTAGCCGGTTGACCTTGGACCCTCAGAGGTTTTTTTTTCTCCACATAGTGGAGTTTTTGGTTCCTCTCCTCCGTAGTCGTCCGGCTTAAACATCTTAAACATCTATTACTGTAACCTGTTATCAATGTAAAGTGCCTTGAGGCAACTTTGTTGTAAAAGGCGCTATACAAGAATAAATTGAATTGAATTGAATAAGAGGTCTGATTTGTACCCATGACCTTTTAATCCTAAAGCCTAGTCCCTAATCATAAACTGCACTGGAATTGAAACTAGAATTACGAACTGTCCCTATGTGTGCTACAATAGGCTTCAGCACCACCTGCAACCCTACTAAGATTAAGCAATTAAGATGAGTGAGTGAGTCAGTGAATAAACAAACTATATACATTTATCTGTTAAACAGCAAAAGCCTATTTATGTGAGGATAAAGTTCTTTCACAACAAAGAAAGCTCGCTGAAGGTTTTGCATATAAATGCTAAATCTACAACAAAGACCATCAGACACTAACACTGCTTTGTGCTAATATGTTTGACTTGACCATCCATCATCATCCAAGATGCTTATTTAAACAAGGGGTGTGGGGTCCTGGAGCCTAACTCAGTGATAAAAAGGCTGAGACTCTGGACAGGTTGCCATTACAAGGATTGACCACTAAAAAAAAGCACAAAGGCACTCTGGGGGATGTGACACATTGTCGTATGTAGAGTGAAATGGTTCACCATTCACAGTTTAATGCAAAAATCAACAGTGCTTCAGAGAGTCTGCATCGGCTTACCCTAGACGCAAACAACTATCTGCACATGTCCTGATCAGCATTGTCCCAGTATCCCATATGTACAATTATATTCACATTGCACACACACACATATACGCTGAACATGGATTTAGCAGCAAACACAAAGTCAGCTTGCTGTATGTTTTATGTCAGACACCTCTGCCAAAAGCTCTTTCTTGGTCCTGTGCAAGTATATATAGCCATCCCTAAAAGCTAAAAGACACAGTCCCCATCGATTAGCTGTCAGCAGTCATTAGCCACTGTGCGTTACCCTGCACTGCAATACCACCAACATGAAAAAATGAAAAAGAAAAATGTTGGTGACTCCTGTTGTCCCAGAAGGCACTTTCAGGTGCTTTCTTGGTGACCAGGGGGGAGGAAGTGCTGAATAATCGTAAACTGCTTCATTGACAAATTACTGCAAAGCTGACCTTGAATATTTTTATTTGTTTAAATAATGGCACCTGTATCTTTCCATTCTTCTGAACTGCAGCTAGACAAAACACCTACTGAAGGGAGGGCCCCATCAGAAGAACACCGTTTCAACACTTTTCATCAGAAGGTTATTTGCGGGAAGATTCTGTGGCTACATTTTCTTAGCTGGAGAAAAATATCACTCCTGTGCAATGTTTTAATGGGAAAGAACATAATACACTTCACAGTAATCCTAATCATAATAACAACACCCATTTCTCTTGATGGAGCTACAGTTTTCATGATAAGCTACAGTCGTCATAACTGAATGTGGAAATAAGGCTCGTTATGAGTGCTCAGTACAATGGCTTTGCGTTCTTTGTGCTGCGCCTGTACTTAATTTTTATAGGTAGACCAACACACACACACACACACACATATACATATATATATATATGTATATGTGTGTGTGTGTGTGTGTGTTAGTCTACCTATAAAAATTATATATATATATATATATGTGTGTGTGTGTGTATATATGTATGTATATCTATATATACACACACATACATACATACATACATACATACATATATATGTATGTATGTATGTATGTGTTCTTTTGTTTCTTTGATTTAATAAATGACTTTAAAAGCCACAGTTAATGAAAACCAAACTATAAAGTACACATCACTTGTTTCAGTTAATTGAAACAATTCATAAGGTACACATACACTTTAATGTTACATCTCATGTTTATCATAATTGAAATAAATATATTTAAAATTATGCTTTACTAACTCTTATCCAGAGTTTCTATTTGAAAATATGAGGTTCTCTTCTGACAACAATATATGGCCATGCATAAATGTGTTTTAGATATGTATTGAAAAAAAGGAGAAAAAAAAAAGAAAAAAAAGGTACTGGAAGCACTTATAGGTTCCAGATACAAATAAAGAAGTTGCTTCAGTCGTGCAATTGTATGCATTGGCAATCTCAGATTTGATCTAGGAAACATTCATAATATGTCGAGACACTTTTAAGTGACCCTTTTTGTGTAAAAGAAAAAAAAAAACAAGTGCTTAAGCTTGTTGTTAGCTGGTAATATGCTATGTGCTAAATAAGTGATGCAAATAGAAAATGAAAGCCTTCAGGAAAAGGGAAAAAGCACTCAAATGGCCAAAGTTACAGTAGCAGTGAAAGGTAAACAGAAGACTGTATTTTTTTGACAGCAATATCATGATATTAAATTAACTGCTTAAAGCAGTTTGGCGAAACTTCCAGTTTACATATTTTTATTCTTATTCAAAATGTAGTTGATCAGACAACAAGTTGTAGTTGATCAGACAATATATATATAGATATATAGATATATAGATATCTTTATTTAGATATCTAGAGATAGATAGATATATATATACTTATGGGGTGGCGGTGGTCTAGTGGTAGGGTACTTGCCTACGGACCAATGGCTCAAGAGGTCCCAGGTTCGCATCCCACCTCTGGCACTACCCCCAATGGGTCCCTGAGCAAGACCCTTAACCCTGAGTGTCCCTAAATGCCGTAAATGTAAATGTAAATATAGAGAGATAGATAGATAGATATCTAGATAGATAGATAATTGAAAATTGAATAATGCCGGGCATTAGGGTGGCAGTCTGCAACTTTGTGCAGCGTATCAATGTGCCACACATTGATACGCTGGCCCTCTTGGCACCACATCCCATCATAGCTGTCCCATTTGAACATTTGTGCATGGCAGCTTTGGGCTGCTGCCAAAACCAGCCCATGGGCATGAATACAGTGAATACAGAATACAGAATACAATACTGGTTGACAATGGTTCCCTTGTTTAAAAAACCTATATAGCACACAAGTTCTTCCTCCTGGCCAGCCAAGTGGAGATCCCATGTGAGATCCTCACCAACCATGCCATCTAATTATGTCTCAGTTGTTGGCTAACCTCTGTCATCTGCTGCAGGTAAAACACATCCATACTCTCAACACCCGACAGGCAGGCTTGTAGAACATTACAGCTAAATGCTGAAGAGGATGCTACGGCGAGTGATGGAGGAAGACGAACACAACTGGGACCTCATATTGCCTTCTTGCCACCTGGGAAAGCTCCAGGCATCCACAGGCTTTGTGCCTTTTCAACTTATCTTCAGGCAAAGACCTTCATTCCCAGCCTGGACCTAACCAAAGGCTGCTGGCGACTACTATTGGTCATGGCTGCATGGGAAAAAAAAAAGCTTTCAACATCCCTAGTAGGTACTGGCTGTATGTTACTCAGCCTAAATGGTGCTTGAAAACCTGAGGCCACATCATGCTTATGCAGCAGCCTACCTAGATGAGTTATGCAGTTATGCACTCGGGTTAGGGTTACCTCCGGTGCCTGCAGAGTGTCTGGGAGTCTCTGAGAGTGGCTTGACTCCCCAGCAACAGAAAAAATGCCATCTTGGACTGTCAGAAGCACGATACATGGGCTACTGCATTGGGAATGGACTGCTGAAGCCCCACAAAGAGAAAGTAAATGCCATCAGGGATGCTATATACCTTCCTTGGGATGGTGGAGAATTACTTGCATTTAATTCCATCTTTTACTTCCTTGCCAGCCCCCCTCTACTGATGAAGAAGGGTATAGCCCAAAAAAAGTTATATGGGATGAAGAGGCAGAAAAAGCATTTCAGACACTAAAGACTACTCACCCCACATCCTGTGCTGTGGATCCTGGGCATTTCATAGTCCAGAAAAATACCTCAGATGTGGGACTGAGGGCAGTCCTGGCCCAGTGTTTTAGGGGAGAAGAACATACAGTTATGTAATGAGCCACAAGTTCCTGCCAGCATAGAGAAGGTATGTGGCAGTAGAGAGGTAAGCCCTGGCCAACTATTGGGCCATCCATTACCTGAGGTAATTTATAGGTAATTCATTGCCTTATAGGGCAGTGGTCCACATGTCCCCCTGCAATGGATGGCCCTAGCCAAGAAGACCAACACTAGGGTAAGTGAAAGTGACAAGTTGTCATTGTGAAACAAGGGTAACTCAGGGCAACCTACTGGTCTGGGATTCAAACCCACAACCTTCCACACCCACAACCTGGTACTGGAGTTACTGGACTTACAGTTTGAGGTGCCTCACCGCCAATGCAGATGGCCTGTCCCACTTGCCTTCTTTGTGGTCTAGGGCTCACCAGACCACAGAGCTAAAAGAATCATGGAGAAATACTAGCACACTGGGGAGTGATCACCTATCAAAATTCACTACTGGTGTTTTGGACCAGCAGTGAGCACATGGCCTCTGGGCACCACCCTTGATCTTCTAAAGCTGGGAGATCATCAAGGTCCCATCAACACCAGACCCTGGAGTTATAAAAGAAAGCCCCATGCAAGGCCATGTGGTCAATTACCAGCATGCTTTTCCATAAACCACCTGGCAAACGCTCTCACTCAACTCATTTATGTTTTGTTTCCCTTTCTCTCTCTCTTTTTCACAGATACCAGCAAGAATTATTGCAGAACACTACCGTGACCTCGACCTGACCCTTTCCTCCCTCGTGCCATCCCTACACTTGTTACCTTTACCTCCTTTTGTTTGTTTGCCCCTTCTTTCATTTGTCATATTTGTATAATACATTTTCCCCCTCTGAAGTTCAATTCAGCTCATTTTGTGTGTTTTTCATGCTACTTATGCCTTCCTCATGACAAATATTAATGTTATTTAACACTTTAAAATGTCGAAATGAAATATTAATATTACATTGTAGTTAAAGTGTTATGATGCATGCTATATTTCCAGGCACCAACTGTCACTGTTAGACTACACATCTCAGTGAAGATAAACTGATCATTCTCAATATTAATTACATCACAGTCAGAAAATAACATGCCATAATCACAAGTGAGCCAAATAACCATAAAATATTATGTCCATAGCACTATATCAGTGATACTATACCAGTCATAGTGAACACAAGTGCTCCACACTTTGTATTTTCATTAGCAGACATGAATCAAGACATCATTGATAATTCTAACATGGGCTATGTGCAACAAAGCAGGAAAAATGCAAAAATGATTAATGCTGTAATGTATTTTTTTGTTTGTTTGTTTGTTTTTTTTTATTTATTTATTTCTGAACCAGTGTTTTGGCCTTATATTGAGGAGGTCCTGAGTTTGATCTCCAGGCAGGGTGGCCTGGGTTTTTTTCCCGTATGTAGCTTGTATGTGCCTTGTTTCAGCACAGACCTCCTCCAGTTTCCTTCCACAGTCCATGTCAGATAAATTGGAGATACAAAATTCCCACCTAGGGGTATGTATGTGTGTGTGTCTTTTTGATGAAGTGGTGACCTATCCAGGGTGTTTCTTCGCCTTCTGCACTATGAGCTCGTAAAGGCTCCAGCACCACCTGCGATCCAACTCAGAGTAAGTGGCTAAGATGAAAAAATGAATAAATGAATGTATCTGAAAAGCAAAAGGCAATTTTAGGGTGCTATAATGCTTCAATAAATAAATAAAAATTTTATTTAAAAAAAGTCTCAAACTGAAGGGCTACCTTATATTGCAGGGAACAAATCAGTGCATTCTTCTAAATCATTTTTTATATATTTAGATTATAGTTATAGTTAGTTATAATACTCCAAAATCTTGGATTTAAATGGTCTGGGAAAATATTCAATAGCCAGCAGCATTCATTAATTAGTTTAATGGTTCTAGGAAAACTTATAATCAGCCACATACAGTATCTAAATATTATGCTGACATTGGTCTCTACTAAATTCAAGCCAAAAAATAAATAAAATACAAAAAGAATGCCACAGCAGACAAACACATTAATTTCAGGGAGAAATCTATATTATTATTAACGAGTTATTGTTAATTATTAGATTATGCTTATGGCCTTTAAAAACTACAAATTACTTCTCTGCAGCAATCTCAGTGAAGGTAGTGATTGTTATGAATTTTTAAATCAGCTTTCAGTACAATCTCACGTGAGGTCAATCTCAGTGAAGGTAGTGATTGTTATGAATTTTTAAATCAGCTTTCAGTACAATCTCACATGAGGTCAATAAAAAATGTTTTCAAATTTGATTAGCGGTTCTCTATCCCAGTCATGAGAATGAAATTCTTGGCAATTTTAATGTTTTTATTAGCATAGATTCAAGTCATCTCTTAATTATGAAGCACATAATTCTCAGCTGGGAGACTCCCACTTCTTTGCCTCTTCCTCAGTATACACTCCTGAACTTCTGGGCTATACCACCAGTTTTCCTTATCCTCCTTTTTCCTTCTAGATGTCACACCGAGTACCTTTCTAGCGCAGGGAGCAGTGAAGGAGACAGTACCTTGGTCAATCAGGGCAATCTTCTAGTCTGGGATTCGAACCCATGGCCTTCCAATCCTGGATTTGAGGACTGAGGACAGTGAGGATTTTTCTGTCATTAGCAGTGGAGGTCTTCCTTGGCCTAATAGTTCCTTTGTGATTATAGAGCATTTTTTCTATTAATGCTATTCCAGATAGATGATATTCAAAAAGGTTTGTCTGATGTTTGGTTTTATGCTTGTTTTTCAACCTCATAATAGCTACCTTGACTTTCATTAGCATAGCGTTTCTACTCATGTTGAACACTGGGAACTATCCATCCATCCATTTTCTGCCGCTTGTCCCAAACGGGGTCGCAGGGGAGTGCTGGTGTCCAACCCAGCGCACACAGGGCGAGGACGGGGGACGCACCCTGGACAGGTCGCCAGCCTATCGCAGCACTGGGAACTACAAACTCCAAATTTTAGAAACAATCTACAGGTATCTTATCCCTGCACTGATGAAGCAATGAAACACACCCAAACAATCAGAAATTCTTGCGAAGCAATTGTCCCAAACATTATAGTGCCCTGAAACGAGGGGGACTATGTATCAAAACTGATGTAATTGCTGCTCAAGGACACTGAAATGCATGCAAATAACTATAATTTAAAGCCTGGAATTTGATCCTCATTTCATTTTACACCAATAATCCTATTAAACTGAGTAACTCTTCATGGCAGACAGTATTATGGGAAAATCATCTTGATCACACGCTGTATGAGCTGTTGGCAGAATGTGTTGTATTTATTAAAGATCCTTACTGCTTGCCAATCAGCATTAAAACTTGTACAAAAACACTTTTTTAAAACCTGTGTATGAATGGAGAACCCTTGTAACACAATGTCAGGTTTACAACCATGATTTAACCATGAAATAACACTTAGGCACATTGAATGGCTTTCCCAGCACATACACATTTGAGTCACAACATAGTCACTTAAGGGCGGCAAATGAGGATTATGCATGTGTTAATGGCGTCACCTCCTTTCTTCAGCACTTACATCAGGTGGGACTGGCTCATAAATCATTGTCCTTCGCACTGCTATAGGGGGAGTTAGACACGCGACTCATGCCAGGGCGGCTGCCTGTGAAATTGGGTCAACATTAACAAGGCCCATGCTGTTGCGCTCTGTTCTCCCACCCTGATCCTGATCTGCCATGGCAGGTTTTCGTTACATAAGCAGCGAGAGGATATCACGGCGAAAGCCAAACAGCTTTAAACGGTTGTATGTGTATGTAAATGTGTGTTTGTGTATATTTGCTTTTTAAAAGCTGATTATAGTTTGCTTGAATATTGCTTTCAGTAAAACTTTGCTATTTCTCTCTGTTTAATCCTTTTATATGCTAACAGTGGAAATGTTTTTTTTTATTTATTGTTTGCGAGCAATCCCAGTGCAGGAAGGATCACCACTCAGCATATCTGTTGAAGATAAAAGAGTGAACCAGGACAATGTAACACACGAATGCCCCCCCCCCGACACACACATACACACACACACACACACACACACACACACACACACACTTGTTCCGATAGAGCCAGTGTTTCTATAGAATGACAATATCATTATACATACACACATAAAGCAATTAATGACAACATTAAAGCCACTTAAATTACAAGAATTATATTTATTGTCTAGTTTCAGCGGTACCTGTCAGGAGGTGGGATTAGGCATATTAGGCAACAGCTAGTTCTTGAAGTGAAAGTGACTATTTGTTACTTTGAAACATAGCACAGCACACAGTGAATCACAACGAAATGCACTCTACCCTCTGCTTTTCACCCATACACAGCCATATCCAGCACCTGGTGAGCACCGATGGGGATGGTACCTTGCTCAAGAGTATCTCAGGGCAACCTACTGGTCCATTGCCTCCCAATCCTGCAACCTAGTCCCTAACCACTAGGTCACCACTGCCTCACAAGTTGATATGCTGGATGCAGAAAAATATAAAGACCCTAGTCTCTTTTACAAGCACATGTGCACAACTTAATAGCTAAAATGCTTTGTTCATCTATTTTAAACAGGTTTTAAACAGTGGCAATATCAATTCCCTCATATAGGCACATGTTTCTAGATACATACATAAATGCAATGAGCGCTGCAAAAAAAAAAGCAAAAAAAAAACTCTGTTTAGAACTATAGTTTACAGATCCATTGTACTTAACATGTTCAAACTGCTTTGGTTTTTGTTCTTAAAAGAAACTTCATAAAAGGTCATAGCTATGGTAGCCCTACACCTTGCAAAATACAACAGAAAGGCATGTAAGAAAAGGTACGAATAAACTTAAATCAGAAATTTGGGTTCAATACCGTGTCAGAGAGTTTTGACATTTCATATAAATAAAAGCTTGTAAAAGACGAGATAGTATTTTGAATACTTGCAGCCAGCTTCACCATGGAAAAGATAGTACTGCTACAGCAGTAGCCAATGAGCCAGATAAATAATTAAAGCTTTAAAACTTATTCCTCCTTCACTGCATTTGAGTGAGATGGAAGTGGAGAGCTTATGTATAAACCACCCAGCCTGTGACAGTTGGAGCATATAAAAACCTTCCCAGTGACATCATCCAATATCACTGCTGTGTTTTAAACAGCTTTGCTAACTCATTTGGTTGCTACTGGCAACCAGTCATCCAGCAGATGATGCCAATGCTGTGACATCACAAACAAAGCTAATGAAGAAAGGCCACATTTGTCAGAATATGAGTTATCCCAATCCAATAGCATCCCATATTGAAAAAGCATAAAAAAAAGCGTAAGGGACTACACAAGAATTTTATTTGCATATTTCAGAACCAGAATTCTACAGATTTCTAGCTAAATAATCATCAAATATATTTGATTATTTATTAAGGCCAAAGAAATGTTTTGGTTGGCCAATAATGCTATTCCATATAGATGACACATGGTTATATTAGCATCAGCCTAATAAATAAATAAATAAATAAGTAAATCATTGATAGTTTATTATTTAATACAATATTTATATTATTTTATTAAACTATGCTTAACTGAACCACACAATGAAGTTTAAACTGAGTTTATCATGAGTCAGCCTATATCATGTTATGTGACATAACCCCTGAAATTGGTCAAAACAATAAAAAAAAAACCTAGCCTTTATTTAGACCATATGTCCTTTTTCAATACTATATATATTGTCATTTCTATATAGTTTTCATAGCAACTATTGCAAATACTGACTGAATGCTTAATTGGTTGTTTGACTGTTTGATAGTATGGTGTGAAGTTTAAGGTTTGGCATTCATACTGGAAGCTCAGCAATATGCATCTAAGCAAAATTATGGTGATTTGATTTAAGCTAAACCATGTGGATCTCTAAAATAGTAACTTGAGGAAACATGTTCAAGTTATAATGAAAGTAAATGAAAAAATGTTTTTCCTTAGGGTCATTTTTGGACTAGTCCCAAAAGTTTCTTCATTATGAAATTTTAAATCTTGCCCAGGGAAACAATTTTTTTTATCTGTAAAAAGAAAAAGAAAGAAAAGGGTAAGACAAAAGGCTTTCTTTCAATGTGAACAAATATAAAGAAACATACCAGATCTGCAATGATTAATAACTAAGACAAGGCTGTCTAAAAATAGCAGAACCACAAAATGAAGGGATAAAGTGGAAAGAAATTGGAGTGAAGGGGAAAAAATGGAACTGAGAGAGAGAGAGAGAGAGAGAGAGAGAGAGAGAGAGAGAGAGCGAGAGAGAGAGCTGCCTGGGTGGTGACATCACCCTTGTTCTGTGACCTAGAGGGGCAAAATCTCATGTCTATATGCCTTGATCTGCTATATTGTCTGTTAAGAGTGTTGCTGGCCTGTAGGCTGGGCCAGCTGACCTCTCGCTGGTCCGAGGACCTCTAATGTTATTCCAATAGCCCCCACCCCCCTGCACACATGTGACCAGCCTCTGGCCGTTGACTCTCTTCATCCATAGACTAAGGGAAAAGTAAGACCTATGATGACCAAGTGGGATTGTAATCTGCAGAGTCTGATTGGATAGAGGGCAAGGGATGGGGAGGGATTTATCTTCTGAGCCTAAATTGATTTTTTCAGGATGGAATAAAAAAATTTGATATGCTTCTGAATTTTCCTAACAGGGTGAACTCATTTCAGCTGGCGCAAGTAACGAATGATTTTAATGAGACGAAAGCTCATTCTTATACAGCCTCCAAAATCCTCTTCTCTTCATCCCCCCCCCCCCCAACATACACATGCGCACGCACGCGCACACACACACGCACGCACGCACGCGCGCGCGCGCGCACGCACACGCGCACTGAGATAGAAGTGGTATGAGCGATTTGGCAGAGATTTAATAGAATATTTGCTGAAGCATAAGCGGCAATGTGGCAGATGTTGGATTAGATTTGGGATAAGTGATGCGATGGGCAGTGGCACAAAGCTGGAGTTTTGACCAGATCTATCAGCAAGGCCTTATTTCTTAGGGGCAAACCTGTGACGACAAAAGGAGGAAGGAAAAAAAAAAAAAAAAAAAAAAACACATCCCAGGAAATGTTGGTCAAAAGGGTTCAGTTTTTGCCTGCAATATTCCAGAAGCTCAGTGTCTGTGTATTTGATGAGTCCAGTGGGATAATTCATTAGATAAACCCTGTGGGAGATTTGCAAATCAAACTGCAAATGAGGCAATTTTGCTGGCTTATGCTGACATAAATCGCTGCGTTTGCAAAAGTGTTTTTAATCAGGAAAACTGGAGGCTATTACTGGAAAGTCTAGGAAAAAGAGACCCAAGCAGAGTCCTTTCTCATAAAGTTCTCATTATTCCAATTAGGATATTCCTATAGATAACCCATGTGTAAATAATTGTTTATATTCTGGAAGCTGCCAAGTGGCATGTTCATGTACTCACACAATCACTCTTTAAAAAAAAAAGAGTGGTCTTTTATCTTATCTTTCCATATTGCAGGGTGAAATTTAAAACAAGTGGCCTTTATGAAAAATGTCACTTGGAATAAACCTTGATATTCTAAATGTTTGTATGTTAACATGTTAAGACATTCGGGAATATTTTATGACAATATCGATGTAAGCCTACAGGCAGCGATTTGTAGTGAACTATAAATGTTTGTGATCAAAAGCAAGTTGTAAGAGCAGCTGTTTGATAATAATGAACCTATCAATCATCCGTAAGATAGGTCTTGTCGGCAGACTTCAATTTGCCTACCTTTCAATTTCTGGCTCACTTATTATTGCATCATGTTGCATCAAACCTATGTTCTTATGTATTAATGAAGGAAATGTAGATTAAAAGGAACATGATGTCAGGTTGCTGCAATATCCTGGATTTAACTTTTCTAACTTGAAATAGTTTGTGAGATTTTTTATTTTTTTTTTGGAGGGGGGGGGGTTTAAACATACCCCTCAGCTTACAACAGTTGACACAAGAAAGAAGCTATGCTTGAAAACTGAATTACACTTTTTATAAATATTAAAATGAAGACCTAAAAATGCTGATAAACAGATTAACACCACAACAACGACAAAGGAACAAGTCAGTCAGTACAGGACAAGAATGAACTTTTTAAAAGTACTAAAAGCAACTAAAAGCAACTCCTCTACATCGAGAAATTAAGTGTTCTTAAAAGATGAAGGACCTCTCAAGCCAAGTACTACTGTAAACACCGGATCTTACCAGTATCCGGACTGTCACATCTCAAAACAAAAGTAGGTTACTGTGGAAAAAGCCTTTTTTGCCCCTTAAGAATAGCTCGAGATTTCAAAAAGCTGAAATATTTCAAGCCTATTTCTCTTAATTTGGAGTTTAATTATAGCCTATAGCTCTTGAAAAATCCAGTATCATTTTAGAATTTTTAAAACATTTTGATATCCAATCAACTAACTAACACAATGTCCTATATTTGAAAAGTATGTTCATTTATAGAGGAATCCCAGGTTGCTTTGATGGCGGCCTTCAGCTCATCTATTTTTGGCTCAGGAGCTTCTCATTTTCCTCTCAAAAATACCCCTCAGATTCTCAGTGGTATTCAGGTCAGGGGAGCTGACCAGCCAGTCGAGCACAGTAATATTATAATATTCAACTTCTGCTGGAAAAGGAAATCGGCATCTCCATAAAGCTTGTCAGGAGATGGAAGCATGAAGTGCTCTAAAATCTGGTGGACAGCCACAGAGGCTTTGGACTTGAGAAAACACAGTGGACCATCAGCAGCAGATGTCATGGCAACCTAAGTCAGCTGAATGTGGAAACTCGCTGGACTCAAACCATTCAAATCTCCAATTCATTTTCTCCACAGGACATGTTAAATGCCTCTCATGTTGCGCAATAACTAGATGTTAATTAAATTGTTCTACATGTGTTTCTACTAAAAGATGTTTTATTGCACATTTTCACAATTGCCACATTTGGACTAAATCAGTTTTGTTAATTCACATTGAAAATTGTTCTTTTTTTTTCCTTGCAGCCCAACAAGGCAACAAGGCTATATTTGAGAGGAATCACTGCAAAGCCCACGCAGGATTATAACCACACTCCGATTCAATCTTCAACCACAAGCTCTTCCTAATTGAGACCTTTCTTAAATATAGAATCTGTGTAATCGAATCACAAAAGCAGAAGCGTTATTCTCTGCCTGCATGCATGGTGCCAACAGGTTTTATTCCACTGGCTCACATTTGGAGCGCTTGCTAAGCAGACGGCCTACAGGCTTGGCCCTGCTCGAAACTTCAGTTCAGTGACGATCAATCATCACTGCCCAATGCCCACATCTGTGAAATAAACTTGCGTGCCTTTGCTGCTAATTCTTGGGCTAGACAGCCATGACCACCCAATTTCAATACCCACAGAGAGCACGCCAACCCTTCATCCATGCACCAAATGGAAGCCTCTTCAGTCCCTCTGACTGAAATCTCACACATGATCACCATGATGACCTTGAAAAAATGCCTCAACGGAAACATTCACCGTACAGGATACGGGTTCACAAATAACCAGCCCAGTCATTGATTCCCGTTAGGAGCAAGAGCAGGGAAGAGCGCTGGGTACCCCAGCTGACTCTCTATCACTATTTTTACACTCTCTTTCTGTCTCTCTCTGCCTCTCACTCTCTCTCTGCCTCTCACTCTCTCTCTATGGCAGTTCGCTCAACTGCACTTTCCATCACTTGCAGGCATGACAAATGCGATATGGCCTCCCCTCCTCCCTCTGCCATCAGTTATGCAGAGGCTTTTAGGAGCTCCAGCTTGGAGTAATTAAAATCCCTGTGAGGACAAATGTATATCTTTGGCGAGGAGTTCCAAATAGCATGAGACCCAAGAGCAGAGTAAGCACAACTGTACTCTACCTTGACAGGATGTCTTTCAGTAATAGTTGGATGCAAGATTTAAGTGAGACTGGGCAGTGAGCAAATTTTGGCTTTTGACAATCACAAGACTGTTTGACTCTCCTCTGGGTTCATTTTATTTGGTTTCATTTGACTTCCTTTAGTTTCTGTTGACAAAAATACTTTCTATCCCACTGCTTCATTATTATTATGGCGCCTACTGGCAACTTCAGCAACAGCCTGTCGTGCTTGGCTGAAATGTTTACAGAAGCGTCCTCTTTCATTCTGGTTGCTGGCGGATGGGGTAATGGAAAATGACAATATCTAGTCATCACTTGCTGCGGGACAATCCCTGGCTATTCCACATTCAGAAGAGCTTATTGTGTTGACCATTTAAGTGAGGACACAGCATGAAAGTGAATCATGACCAGTACCAATGTCACATTGTGTAACATGCCTTCAACATTAGACAATGCATGTAAACCTTGGAATGAGTCACACAAAATATCTTCTACAAAAACAATATTTGAAAACAAGACAATTTAAGAAGACAATTTAACATTTTTAAACAAAAAGGATCATTATGTTGCATAATTGTTGACAAATCTGCAGGCCACCTTTAGATCCCTGTGCCACAGTTATCAGGCTAAATGCAGCTTTAGTTCTGCCATTGATTTGATGATCTTGGGCTTGAGTAATGCTCTATAAATGCCTTTATCTTATTCTGATATTTCTGGCTTTCCACTAAAACAAGCCTTATATTTCCCACTATATATTTCACCTCATCCTGAAGAATCCACTCCATATATCAACTTTCTATTTCAAAACCACCCCTCAAAGGATGTGGTAATAATAGTTCCAGTCACAATAACAAATTGAGGATCCCCTGCCTATAAATCCAGAGATGCACAGAAGCTGTAGATGATGTACAAGCTACGCCAGGGGTCAGGAGGACATGGGTTTCCAAAGCACTGCTTTGTGATTCATGTGATGCACTTTTTCTACAGCACAAAAGAGGACTGGAACAGCGTTAATTCAAAGCTAATTGCCGCAGCGGTATGCCGCAGCTGTGATAGGCCTGATGTGAAATAAGAGTCTGACTCCAAACAATGTGTCTGGGTCATAATTCAAGATGGCATTGGGAAGTATCTAATTAGATCTCTCGGTGAGAGAAATAAAAAAAGTTTTACATAAACTGAGCTCAAAATTATGATCATGCAAATCCACAGGACTATTTGAAGATACTTTCAGGCAATTAGCTGCCGATGCTCCCCCCCCCAATAGTCTCTGCATCATTATGTAAAACATCTAAGACTGATCCTGGATCAAGCACATAAACCACAGGCTTAACAAGGGAAATGTGTGCATCTGCTTCTTATCCTAGTATTTATAGAAAGTTTGATTTATAGTAGGTTAGAATTACAAAGGTGTGCTCAATTATGGCTACAAATATTTTCTTTAGGGGATAATGAACTGATCCACCCAAGTATAAATCACTCCTGGACAATCTGTGATGAAAACCAATAAAATAATTTACTGTGGTTCTTAGAAAGAGCCTGAGAGGGTCTGTGTATTGATCAGAAGCTCATTTACTAATATTAACTGTGTTATGCATTTTGCAAACAAACTATTCCACTGATTGCAGTTTCCATTCCCAGTCAATGCTATCTATATATTCCTCTGTAATTACCACTCAGAAACACATAGGGGTGTATTGATTCCATTTACAGGGAATTGTGTTGATTAGGATTCAGTGTTTTTTCCATAGGAAGCATTTTCTGAATTTCTCTTCCTCAGTGTCCTTTGAGCTAGTGCCTTATATGTTTGTCACCTTCACATATTCAGATCATACCCAACATTAGAAGAGTGCTAATGTCATGTAAGAGAAAAGTAAACAGCCTTTGAATTATTTGCAATCAACTCTGCTCTGTAAATTTGTCATATTGTAGGAATTGCCCAGGAGGGAACATATTAAAACATTTTACATCATAGAAACGACTTTTTCTTCACAAATACAGTAGTGTGCCAACTAGGCATGATTTCAAAGAGGTATATAGCACAAACAAAAACAATTGCTCCTTCCAAAAATTATATTTGCAATGGGGAAATGATTTAGCCTCAGAGGATGTGTCTCGGTGACTAAAACAAAGATGGCAACAAACCCAGAAACGCACGGGCTGTTGCTCATTCTCCAGAGATTGAAAAAAAAAGTTTTTCATAATTAGATCGTGCCAGGCCCTCAAAAAGAAAGAATAAAATCACTGCACGTTGTGGAAGAAGCCATTAAAGCCTGTAATCAGTGACTGCCATTACGAGCCCAGACTGCATGTGGCCCGTCATGTAAGATGGCAGATGGTCAAATGAGTCCACCGAGAGTCTCATTTTGTCCCAGACAGCTGTCACACTGTGGTCAGGAACTTCCAATGAAGGCCACTGGCTGATGAAGAGCATGACAAAGGGATAAGTAAGTGCTTTAATGAAAGCATTGATTTCAGAATGAAGGACATTGATAATAAAAAGCCATTCTTTATATTCAGGTCAAAATTTACTGCCATTCTATTTAGAGCTGCAGGCCAAATTTCTAGGAGAATTGTATTTGCTGTGGCTTCTCACCACACTTTCATTATTTTGGACATGCATTATTTTCTATAACTTAATGGGGAAAAAAACCAAAAAAAATTATTTATATATATATATATATATATATATATATATATATATATATATACAGAATCACAGTGGTTGCCAACTAGCCCAGTTCTTTTAAGATATGAGCAGTTAGAACAGTGAGTAGTATAGCTGAAGGAACCAAAATGTTGCTCCTAATATCAACAATGAAAAGCTATTCTTCCTCTATGTAGTTGGGTTCACACTCTTCCTGCTTTGATATCTTCACCTACCTTTGAAACCGTTGCATCATATCACAATAATGCTGTGGCAACCCTTCATGTTTAAATTTGTCACGACATTACTGCTTGCATCTACTGCTTTTAACTGATCTTTACAAGGGGTGCTAATAATTGTAAAAGGCATTGTAAGAAGACATCTTTAGTTTCTTTTTTTTTTACATGTAATTATTTTTAATAAAATAACATGGTTGTTTTAAAACATGCAGTATTTTGATTTTCAATAATCAGAATGTAAAACATGTATTCTGTTGCTTTATTATAGTATGTCAGAAATCAACAATTAATTATTCATGATAGCTACAATTTTAAAATTTCATTTTAAATTTCAGACCAAATTCGTAGCACTAGGCAAAATTAACTTTGGTTGACTGACAAACAGCCAAGCAAACCTTCTCATGCATGGAGGAGGGAATACATGCAACAAGCTAAAGCAAAATCAGCTTGCTCTACTGATTAATGTAAACCTCAAGACCAAAGTGAACTGTGAAGTGAAAAGCTTAATATGGTTCAATATATTCTGTTTCCTTTGGCTAAAATAAATTTAATCGTTGAAAAGTTGAAAGTATTTCATAGGCATAGCATACAGTACGCAATGAACAATGAAATTCAACAATGTTTTTCACCCCTACACTCTGCTGCTGCAGGCGACAGCCATTTAAAGTGCCCAGGGAGCAGTGGTGGGGACAATACCTTGCTCAAGGGTACCTCAGGGCAATTTACTAATCTGGGATTCGAAACTATGACCTTCTGATCCTGGGGCCTAATCCCTAACCACTCCAAGTTCAACCTTAAAAAATAGTGTTGCTTAAAATGAATGCAGTAGTTACCAGTAAGTGCCATATGATTTGAAAAATGAGGATTGGTGATTAGTGGCTTTCATTTATCATTAGTAACGTAATGATTGTTGACTGAACTATTCAATAAATGTTCTTAAAGGACCAGAATGATAAACTCATTGACTTCTTAACATATCCAGTTATGATCAACAGTTAGCATTCTGGCATTTTAATGCTCATCTCTGGCAATTTGCTTTCATTTGATGTTGGCAGAATATTAAGATTTAATTTCAGTCACAAATGCTAAGTGTATTATTCCTGCTCCTCAGTGATTTCCAGAGCAAGATGTTTGGTCAGGGGCACTCAATATGGAGATGGACAAGTAAAATGTACCTCATTCATCATTGCAATGCCTAATGAATACTCATCCGACCAGACCCCAGAGACAATATGTCCTGAGGTCAGATCAGACTGCTGCAAGGTCAGCATGTATCCATTTCTTAAAATGCACTTCATCTGGTATGGTATGTTATTGGAGCATTGGATAAAAAGCCCAGTCTAGCACCTAGGACCTAGCAATTTATGTTATTAAAAATGCATTTATTTATTTGCACAAAACGGGGACATATCCTTATTGTTTTATTCAATCATTTTAAACATTTTATACCATAAGGATTCCTTTTGCCAGTCTGCTTTTTCACTGCTACTTAGTCACAAGTAGCGTGATGCTGATGTACATTTTCTTTTTTTTTGTGTTATGTACAAGCAGATAACAGATATATCAAAAGGTTTAAATTTGTTTTTTCATTTAAAGGCAAGCCTATCAAAATAACCCACAAATCATATGAATTCTCACTGAATTACTGAAATCTCACTGAAATAGTAATATTAATAGATCTTCTTTAAAACATTGCTCTTTCATTGTGCATTCACAATCAATACTACTCTTGTCAGGCTGTGCTGGTCTAGTGGTAGGATGAAGCCCCATGATCAGAAGGTCATGGATTTAAATCCCAACAAGTTGCCCTGAGATACCCTTGAGCAAGGTACCATCCCCATCACTGCTCCCTGGCACTGGATATATGGCTGCCCCTTGCTGCAAGTTGTGTTTGGGTTAAATACAGAGAATGATTTTCTTGTGATTCAGTGTGTGCTGTGCAGTGGTGTCTTTACACTAACGAATAGTCACTTTTATTCATCATAATTCATGTGTGGAGACCATGCTGTCAGGGACAGCTGTCAAGCAAAATGCTAATGCGAACTACTTAAAAAAAAACTTCCACAAACAGTGTACATCCTGTGATGGGCAATTGCAAACCAAATCATGATTTTTTTTCCAACATGTGCCCTCTGCACCCTCTGCATTGAACCCAAAAACATGCGTGTAGCAGGGGGCAGCTATGTCCAGCACCCAGGGAGCAGTGATGGGGACTGTACTTTGCTCAGGGGTACTTCAGGTCAACCTACTGGTCTGGGATTTGATCCCATTACCTTGCAATCCTGGGGCCTACCCACTAGGGCACTGCTGCCCCAGTCTCAGTTTCTGATCTGAGCACAGAGTTAATATAGAATCAGAAGAATTCCAGCTTCAGTGCATGAGCAGTAACAAAAGCCAATAAGGATGGCAAAAAAAAAAAAACACAAATAAATATTACCAGCAAACAGTCATTCTGAGATAATGACAGAAGTTAGAATTTTCTCTACTGCCCTTCAGGAAGTTGGCAAGTTACTAAGAAAGTTGTGCTGCACAAGACATAACTTCTTAAAAGTTTTTTTTTTTTTTTTTTTTTTTTTTTTAATGATTATTAGCAACATCTGATGTTCTGCAGTTATTTGATTATCCTCTGCATTATTTCTTACACATCTAACCCCGCCATGTGGAGGATGTATTTTAGCCTCATGAGCTCATTTAGGGTGAATCTCATGAAATATCACCCAGAATGCTGATAAATGCAGCTAAAGTTTAGAAACACTTTACTGTGCATTAAGTTACACCCTGCTGTGAGGTAAACCCAAAAATTTATAAACCCATTATCTAGGATGATCAAGCATGTGTTCTGGGACTGCTATCCTTTGGATAAAAACAATGACTACACCACAGGATGCTTAAAGAGCTCTATAACCTCCATGATGAAATATAGAGCATTTTTCAAAAATGTTTGTTGTTTTGACAGTCAGGAGGCTCAAAAGGTACAGATTTGAAAGCCGCATATAGACGTATATTACGTGTATGTGAAAAAGGTGAACCATGGAGCTCTCGCTCCTGTACTCCTGCTTCTCCTCACAAAATTCACAGACAAAGAAGCATATCTCCTGCCAGCTTCACTCATTAAAAGCACAAACACACACAAGCCCTCTCCAATTTTCTACCCTGGGGTGAGCTGAACCAATCCTGCAAAGCCTGGTACACACATGCAAACGCGCACATACTCAAACCCAATCTTCAGACATTTGATTACCATCACTGCCCCTGTGAACAGTTCTGAATCTTTCTAGAGCAGACCTATCTGAGGATTATATACACACAATTTAAACAACATCTTTTATCAGCATAAGAAATACAAATTTCTCATTTGGATTTTTTTTCTTGCCAAATTGCAACTTATTTGAATGTCACCATTTTTAAATCTGATGTTTGCATCTGCAATCCATCACAACTGTTAACTGGAAAACTACCCATTTGCATGTACTGCATCAACTGTCAAAGCATTTTTTACAAAAATGAGAAAAGTTGAAATGGAGAAAAGAGAAAAGTTGAAATGGTTTTTAAAACCAAATTAGCTTAAATGATGAAGCAGATTTAATGGTGGGTCAGGAAATGTAAAAGCCAGCCACATTTGCAAGTCTGTCCTTCTTCCCAGGAACCTCTTCCAACAATGAGGCGTCACATTTCCAAAGACAGGATGACACTAGACAAATTAGTGGAGGTGTGACCAGCCTAGCTTAAGGCAGCCAGGCTCTGTGGAATTTTAATGTATTTGGGGAGCTTCAATTGGCTTTGTTTACCTTCTCAGTGTGGATGGAGGAGGAAAGGTTATCAATTGGCACTGGTCTTTTAATTAGCTGCTCTCACTGAGGCATCACTGCAACCTGCTAGGTTGGGGGTTGCACCTTAAAGTGAAAGTGAATTGAAAGTGACCACCATCATGAGCGCACAGTGAACAAAGAAATGCAAGCCCTGAATTTAAACCATACTCCAACTGTGTATATCAAGCACCCAGGGAGCAGTGATGGGTATGGTAACTTGCTCAAGGTTACCTTAGAGCAATCTACTGGTATGGGATTCAAACTCCCGGCCTACCTATAATATCTTGCCAGCTGTGGCCTAGTAGTTAGGGAGTTGGCCACAGGATCGAAAGATTGTGGGTTCAAACCTCTTACCAGTAGGTTGTCCTGAGGTACCCTTGAGCAAGTTACCATCCCCATCACTGCTCCCTGGGCGCTTTCATAGCTGCCCCCTGCTGCACAGTGTTTGTGCCCATGGGTTAAATGTAGAGGTCCAATTTCATTGAGTTTCACTGTGTGCTGTACAGTGACCTTGTAATGACAAGAATTGTCACTTTCACTTTCAAACAGTAAGATCAAGCTGGGTTCTAATTTTGCTTTGTCTTTTACAAGTCAGCATTATACAGGTCAACTTCCTCACATCACAACTTCCATCATTTCTCACGGTTACCTATTTTGCCCTCTTAATGACTGGCAACATATTTAATGATCATTACTCTTTAAAGTGAAAGTGAAAAAAGTGAAAGCGACAACCTTTGTCATTGCGAGGTCACAGCACAGCACACAGTTAACCACAACGAAATTGGACCTCTGCATTTAACCTATGCAAACACTGTGCAGCAGTGGGCAGCTATTGAAAGCACCCGGAGAGCAGTGACAGGGACGGTACCTTGCTCAAGGGTACCTCAGGGCAACCTACTGGTAAGGGGTTTGAACCCACAATCTTCCAATGCAAGGGCAACCACTAGGCCACCACTGCCCAGTACTACTGTAACGTTTATATGAAAATGTTCAGGAAATTTTCATTAAGGCATATAGACCTAATTTCTAAAATAATATGTAACACTTTTTTGTTTTCATCATATTGCCATGTGTGTTGTAGTTTGTATGACTATGATTTTAAAATGTGCAAATTGTAAGTGCGTCCAAGGTTTGGTGGAAGTTGTTTCTCTGAGGAACTTCATGTCCCTAGAAACATGAAGTAAAATATACCATCACAAGATTCTTGTTCTCTTTAAATCTTCTTTTGAAATGTTGCAAAACAGTCTCAAAAACAAGTTCAGTTTTTTGAATGCATCACCACTGAATAAGATAAATAGTATTACCCAATAAAATATTTTACTTTCTTTTCCCACCACTCTCCCTTCTTTTCTTTACCCACCACCATCATTTACCATCAAATGAGAACACTCAGAGCATCCCTCACACCATGTTTCACTCTAAAATGTGTCCCGGTATGGAAGGAAAATCTGTTGTGATTTCCCCATTCATGCTGAAAGCAATGCTCTAAGTACACAGCTTTCAGGCAAACTACAAAATATTACTCCCTATGCTGATAATCATTTGATACTGACAGATATGTTGGCCTAGAATTAAAGAGCTCCCCCTCGGATTTACAGATGTTATTTCTTGCTCCAGATGAGATAAAAGAGATGTATTGGCAAACATGCCGGCGGTGTTTTGTCCCATATTCATCTGAGCCAGCCTGCTGACTAGATTGGAAGAGCATATATATGTGTTAGCCAAAAGTAAGCTCTAGTGGGAAAAAATAATTTATGGTGTGGACTAGACACATTAAGACCACACATGAGCCAGTTTTTATACTGAAAGATTAAATGAATGGTAGGGTACATTTGTAGGACAATGACATTTGAGAGTTTATTTATTTATTTATTTATTTATTTATTTAATCCAAGCCACCTAGTTTGAAAAGAAAGTGGATGGGGCTTGACAATCCATGAAGAGCTCAAAATAGCACACCAGGCAGAAGACGCCTGATTTGAGCCTGATACGGATTCTGTTTCCAACCCGCTTCAAGATATAGCAAGCGAATGTGTTCAGTCACTGCTTGCATAGTGTGCCTCACATTTCAGCTCTTGGCAATTTCTTGTGAAATAAATGTGGTTTAGTGGGGGTGACAAGAGCCCTGAAAGTCACTCACAATTTACATTTCCCTTGACAGCCTCCTCTCTGATGTTGCCTAGAAAGCACACATCTGAATAAGGCATAAATAGTTAGGGCAGAGCACTTCTGATACCATGAGGGATCGGCTGGGTATGGAATTGGAGAGATTAAATGGTAAAAAAAAAAAAAAAAAGCAGGAAAATTTCACACAGCCAGAATAAGATTGCTTCTCAATATAAAAATTAAAATTAAGGGTAAACAAATATTGTAAAGCCTTGTGGGCGAAGTGTAATCTTCCAGCTTGGCCTACATTTCAGGATTGAGTTATTTATGTTACAGTTTTTTGCATTAAAAATGATGAGGCCCCAGGGAGTAGTGCACCTTATTTATTATTGTAGTGCCTGGCGCAGTTCTTTATCTTCTGATCAAACAAGCAGAGCTGTAAAGAAGTACCAATACAATCCGGCCCCCATGACTCATTTACCTCGGCACTGCAAAAGCACACCAACAAGCCTATGAGCCATGAAAGAGCTTATTGAGATTAGCTTGTCTAAATCTGGCCTCCCACTCATCCCTGCATGGCCTTCCGCTGACTTGGTATCGCTCTTGAGGAACATGATTTCCCTGTCATAACGGCCATGTCACCCAAGGTCCTGTAGCAAATTACAGGTCAATTATGTTAAGCCAAGGACATTTTTGTTAAAATTTCCCTCCCTACACAATAGAGGAGGACCTCCATGCTGTGTTGGGATACAGAAACATATTGTATCGACTCCAGGAGGCTACACATACATACAGCGATTAACAGAGGGAGGTTATTGTAAACTGACTTAGGGACAGGCAGCAAATAATAACTGACTCATTTCCAAAATAGCAAGATTTGTCAAGGAAGAGCTAAAACATTGCCACCATTACCCTTCAACATGGGTGCCATTCTCCTGGAGTCTTAAAGAAAAAAAAATGAGATCCTATCCAAACAAAAGAAAAAAATCTCTTGATTAAAACTAATTTAGCTTCTAATTAGGTCTGATAATGTAATTTGCAATTGAGCTGACTGATTTGTATGGAATTAACTTCTTTAAATTGCATTAACTAGATAATCACATAAGCTTTAAGGTCATCAGAAAGCCTTCAGTTTTGAGCGACTCAAATACAGTTTTAGTACCAAGAAGTGATTCTTTTTACACATGAAGAAAGTTGAGTTGGCATCTATTGTTTAAGAGCAAAAGAATAGGGCAAATCAGTTAAATATCTGTTTACAACAGCAGCTAAGGCTTCGGGGCAAGTTGGAGTCACCAGAGACTCACTTTATTGATTCTTAGAGAATTTTTTTTTTTTTAACAAGGGTGCAAATAAAGTTAAAAAAAATCCAATAAAAATAAGGAACAGAAAGAAACATCTTGGAAGACTGCTGTAGAGTTCAAGATAAAAACGGGTTTACGCCTTGTTGGAACCAAAATCTATCAAGCACGCAGCTGTGCTCAGAGGATAGTGTTCATCATGATACAGGAGTATTCACATTCTTATGTGCAGGTGTGGTTGTTTTGCAGAAAGGCACTTTGAGAAAGTTGAGTATGCACTATAAAAGTGCTGGTTAGGGAAACTCTAGAAAGATCTAATTTTAACCAGTTGCCAACAACGAACACAAAAATACATGGATAATTATACTGACTGGATCATCCTTGTAACTCAATTTTTCTAAAAGGGGTTGTGGTGAAAGCCTTGGCTGAAGGCTAACAATGATACCTGACCCTGAGATGGCTATAACTAGGCCACCAGTGTGCCGTAAGGAAACTAATGGTGTAAATTAATAGCTTGTGTGAAAAATGAAGGAGCCACTGGGCATTTGGACCCCTGTCCCTCTTCAAAAATGTTGACTTGGATGACCCTCCTAGAAGAATGGAAAAGAGCAAATTAAATATGTACATAGAGCTAAAGAGTGCACCTTGTGGGACACCTAAAGCATTTTTCAAATTTACAGTAAAAAGAAAAATCAAGATAAGAGCTGGAGGGATTTAGGAGCCCATTTGTCAAAGCTGCAAAATGAGACCTAAGCTCATCAGTCAGCATCCACTCTGTTTCTTCCTTAGGGGTCAAATAAGATTTTCTATATAATTAGATCATTTGATACCCCTTGCAATGAAACCAAGTGAACAGTGAAATTGTAGTACCATGGACACTTAAATTGTGGGCAAAATGCTTCCTTATTACATGCCAGATACACTTTTCTTTTAAGAGCTTATATGAGAGGTCTCCAACCAAAGACTTCCCTTCCTCAGTTCTCCCTTGTGTTTTCTCAGAGAAACATGATTCATATGGAGTTGACTTACTTTAAGGATTTTATGCTGATGCTTTTTGACATTGCAGTTTTTAAATACTTCCTTAGCTTTGAAGCATTTGCTCAATGTCAAAAAGCAGAGCATGAACTGATTTGCTGCAATCTGAAGTGGGTGGAGGTCTAAGAAAATAGCTTTAAATAGCTTTCTAGTATTATTATTCTGGAACACAATCAGTGCCCCAAACAGAGTCAGTTAACCAACAAACACCATGGAAAATGTGCACCACTGACATAGTAGCTTACTTTGGGGGCGGTTAAATCTACCTCTTCCCATATCATCTAGATTACCTTCATATGGGACTTTGAAATACAAGTTGCTCTGCACGTGTCTATTTTTAAATCTCCAGTAAGTCTAAGATGTCTTCCACTCACCCCCAGCTGACCTTGCTAGAGATTCACTGAGCAACCAAAACACATTTCTTTTATAAATGTCTTGGATGTCCACAGTCATGGGTTATACCAAAGAGTTTGATTCATTAGTAGCATCACATCCTCATCTTACTGTAATATATATATATATATATATATATATATATATATATATATATATATATACATATATATATATATATATTTAAAGTTATATTGTGGCAAAGACAAATTTGACCTTGACAAATTTGTATGCACACTTTGTGAATACACAAAGGATTGACAGAATTTCTTGTGCTTTCTGTTTTAAATTCCCAAGACTGCTTTCAGAACCGCCTCCCTTCAAAGATGAAAACATAATACATGAAAGTACATTTCATTTTAACACTGCACTGGCAGACTGCCAAAAGCACAGTCTTGTTAATACAATCTCAGATCAGAAAAGAGAAAAAAAAAAAAAAAAAAAGCACAGGCATGGTATTGAAAATGCAAATAAAAAAAAAAAAGCAGTGATTCCTATATTTGCTTTGACTAATTGCAGACAGCATAAACCTAAGATCTCTTTTTTATTTTTGATCAGCTGTACTTCATTTGTTATACATCCTATACTGCATTTTAGCCTGCAACACATTCGAGAAGAAAAAAAAAAAAAAAAAAGTTGGGACAAGGGCAGTTCAAAGCAGTTAACAGGTGATGTTAGCGAATGCCTTCAAAACACCTATGTATTGAAGTGTGGACCAAAGTGCAGAAGTGAACACGGCACTGAGAAGATTAGGAGTGGTGAGTAAGACTAAAAACAGAACTCAAAATGCCATGAGGAGTAACTGGTCAGTTCTTAACCTGAGCAAACCTAAATGGCTTCCTCAGCAATACCAAAGCAGGGGAATGGTTTGGTTTCTTTTGTTTTACTTATTTCTTATATATTTATAAATAAAATATATTTATATATAAAAATATAAATATAAAATATACTTATATATAAAATATATTACATATATTTTGTTAAAACATACCTGAGATGAGCAGTTAAGCACCCACTCTACCAGTTTTAAATTACCAGTTGTCACTTCTGGTGTGTCACACTCAGCAACCAGCTTATTTTTTTTTTTTGCTTTGTTTTATTTTTTACCTGTGGCTATAGTTATAGTGCTGCTGATGATTGCTGATAGCTGTCAGCTGTGGCTTTGCACCTTGCCCTCCTGCCTGGAGAGGGATTTTGCAGGCCTCTGCTGGTTGGTGTGGGAATTTGCACCCCTTGGATGGCACCCTTACATCCATGAAAGACTTTGAAGAAGAGTAGGGGACCATGAGTATGTTGTTGGATTCTCCGATTGAGAACCGAGGTACGAGGAGTCAGTGATGAGGCGAAGAGGTTTTAAGCTATATCCAAGTTTATTAACAGATGAGTAACAGAGTTCTTGCAAGATGTTCAAAGGACTGGTCAGTGTTCCTCTCTATGTTGAATCCTTTCTCTCTCTAACTTGCACAGTTCAGAGTGTGCCTTTTTATCTATCTCCGGGTGCTCCAAGGCCTCCGGTGGAGACATCTAATCTAAGACTATGACCTTGTTTGGGTGTTTTTAACGTGCAAAGAAAGTGTTACTCAGAAGAGAACAGAGAATATATGCGTATATATAAGTAAGTAAATCAAGCTACAATCCGTCAATGTCAACAGATATGCAAGAAATAACTTAAATATTAAAAAACAAATGCAGCAATTGGACAAACTTTATATGTTTCACCATCTAGAGTACATGATTTGATTCTCTTATCATTTAAGAAATCTGGAGGCATTTCATTGTATAAAGGTTAATGATACCTGATCCCTCAGAGAACACTGCATAAAGAAAGATCATTTATCGATAACTGATATAACCATATGGACAAGGAATCCTCAAGGAACTTTCTAGGCTTGGAGACATGGAGGGACCTTGGAGGGACCATCACACAGTGAAATGAAAAGTGACTGGTTGTCATTGTGAAACACAACACACCACTCAGTGCAGCACAACAAAATGCTTTTACCCCATACACACCCTACTGGAAATGGGCCACTAGGCCACCACTGCCCCAGATGCCTCACTGCTTTTTTCCTCATTGCCAAAAAATCTTTTTGAAGCATTGTGAGAAGGAAAGCCTACATAAAGAGGGAAATGCTTTACTCTTCCCATATGTTTTGAATGTGTTGTAGACCAGAAAATAAATTTGATCAGAGTAAGTTGTATTCATTGTATTCAGTTGCATTCATATGGTCTGCAATGAAAGGAAAGTCAAAGTAAATTTTCTTTTTTTTTCCATACCATCCTAACTTTTTGTGATTTGTGGTAATAATAATTTCTAACTGTTATCAGCCGTGTTAAATAAATATGCCCTACTTATTCTCTACCATACCTTTATTTGTAATGTTTTCTTATTCCCAAGTGCGTCCCGGGCCAGCGGTATGCAGAGCTTGTGAGATGCAAATTGTAAAATTGAGTCCATAATCACTTACAATTACTATTCATCCTAAAATGGAACAAAGGAGACTGTTTCAGGTCGCAGGAGAAAAATTCTCTTCTTATCTGGGTTCCAACCAAAACTTAAAGTGAAAACTTTCCTTCTGTATTTACTGCTGTATTGCAAAACAACTACTAAAACCTTTACACTTCTAGAGTTGTTGTTTTTTTTTTGTATCTTCATGTTGAGTGCCAGGAGTCATTCAATTATATCATATAAAAGAAATCATCGTATCACAGGTGCATAACTGGCATAAATAGGCATAATGAAACTATCCAAAAAAAAAACAAAACAAAAACACAAAACTAACTAACATCTGTGTCTGCGTGTGCGTGTGTATGTGTGTGTGTGTGTGTGTGTGTGCACCTTTGTCGGTGTGTGCATGTATGTTTAAAGAGAAACATTTTGCCTTGATATGTTTTGCATCCTAGCCTCACCTGGGATGCTTTTCCTTTCAAATAGCATTAAACAAGCCACATGCATGCTAGTGCTGCCTTCACATGCTGGTTGGAAGATCTTATGTCCCGCATGTGTGAAGTGCGATTTATGAGTAAGTCATGTTCAAGTGCTTGTTGTAGCAAAATGAAATGTGGTGAATAGCCACTAGTATCTACTACCAAGAAAAATTATAAATAAAAAAATAAATAAAGTAAAATAAAGCTGTTCACAAACATCAGTGAATGTAATGTTAATAGCATTGCATCACACAATCAGGCTGATCTATTTGCTGCTGATACAACAATAAATAGAATAAATACAATGCATAGAGTAAATACAACAATAAATAGTTCTATATTAAAGAGCACACAGATCACAGATTTAAATGATGCACATGAGCACCAGCTGACAGTTCACTGTAAAATATTAAGAAGTTTCATCCCTTAGTGAAAATGTCCTCTTCTCCACCATGTTGAAAGATTGATAGCTCCTCCAATTCAGGAATTCAGGTGAGAAATATATCAGAAAGATACCAAAATTTTATGACAATTTAAGGAATTTTTCACTTCAATTAATGTTTGCAATACTCAGTACAATATTTTATGTATTTTCTTTTTTCCCCTGATATCTGGAATGGATAAAAAAGGTCTGTAGTGCCACATTTTTATACTGTCAAAAAAATCTAACTTCACAAATCATTTCTTTTGTTAACCCTAAATCAAATTAAACATGAATTATGCTCTGTTTGTAATAAAAGTTAATGTAATGAAATTATGTTATCATTTTAGTTTTCTTTTATCATTACTTTCCTATTGCTGAAGCAGTTTAGAAATGTTCATATTTTTGAATATCAATGTGAACAAAACCATCATTTATTGTCACAGTCTGTTGTGCCCGTGGTTCCGGCCAGGCACGACAGATGGCGCTCTGTTCTGACTGAGCACACCTGGGCTTGTTTAGATACAGGTGTGCTTCATTGGGGCTGCTATTTAAGCCCCAGTGTGTCAGAACAGAGTGCGGTTAATTAACAAAGCTATGCCTACAGTTAATGGTTAATACAGTTAATACAGTTAACGTAAACAACTGTTTGGTTGTTTACGTTAATAAAAGTTACGTTTTGGAACCCTGGCTCTGCATTGGCGTCCTTCAAACTCCCCACCACCGTTACATTTATATTATGAGCCATCAGAATAAAATAGTTTTATTATATAATCCGTTTAGGTGTATCTACACATTTTTGATGGGTTATTTTTTTGTGTATTTCTTGGGGTATTTCCCCATTTTTTAAATCTCTACATTATTCATTACTTTAGATGTAAGCAACATTTTAGAAACGTGTTACTGAGCTAGAATAGTTCACCATGCTGGTGATTGGAAACTATCTCTTAGAGCTGTTTCACAGAATGTTGGTAATGAGGGAGTTTTATTAACACTTTCTGATGTTTGAGGCATGGATTTGAAGAACTTTTCTTTTCATCTATTTCTGGTGAAGCGATACAGCCGGCTGCTGCAAGTAAGAATAGTTCCCAAACAAAACTTTATTATTGTCAGTATAAAAACTCATGTAGGTTCACTTGTGGTTTGGGATAGCAAGAAAAAGCCTATATGTGTGCTGCAGATATTGCAACATTTGGCTCACCAAGGCAAAAAAAATAAATAAATAAATTTCATTTTTGTACAGTGGACCATTTCACATCAAACCACTCTAAATGACTCTGGTTCTTCTTGACCCTTGAGTTATGGTTAAAGAAGAAAGAGAAAGAGTTCCCTTAAATGGGTTTTTCTTATCAGATAGTACTGAATTTGGGATTAAGTTGAATTTGGACATTCCATTGTGATCCAATACAGTTCAGATATTCCACTATAAAACCAACAGTGTTTTGCAGATTTTACGGGTTGTTCAAGGTACCCCTGTAAATATTTCACTCAGCTTGCAGGACTTTCACTCTGAGGCTGAAATGGCATGGCGTGGTGGGCGATGGGTTGGCAGAAGTGGAGCAGAATAATGGAAACAGATTGGGTCCCCAGATCAATTCCCAGCTTGGCCTCCATCAGTCACGACAATTATTCATGCCACCGTCGGAAAGATAACAGTGAGTTAAAAATAAAGTCGCAGCAGGGATGGCTAGAGGATTGCTTTAATTACCAACAACATGCTTCCTTGACAAAAAAACAGCACCAGGAGACATGACCCCTACACCCATCTCAGAATACGCCCAGTCCCAAATCTCTCTCTCCTTGCCTGGGCATGGGGGAATGTATGCAAATGAATATATGTGTGTATGTTTTTGTAGTGAAAAATTCAAGGCTGACTATGGATGGGACAGAAAATAATCCCAGTTTTTTTTTTTTCTTTCTAGTCTGCTGAATCTGTGGTGGAAGATTAATTATCAGGTTCATTTCAATATTTTCATTTTCACAAAGGACAGGAAAAGCATGACTCAACACAAATTAATGCTGAAACTGAAGCACCTGCTCGTTGGCTTTTATTTTAAATTTGTTTTGAGACAGTTTCTTTAATTCTTTAATTTGTAAGCTACCCTCACTAAATTATGACTTTTAATATAAAATAATATTTTAAAATAATGTTATAAATAATAATTATAAAGTTAAAATAGGTGATGTAGCTATGAGTGAGACGCTGCTGCACCTCCTCTAGAAGATCCTGGGTTTGACCTTTCTGTGAGGAGTCATACTTGTAGAAATTGGAAAAATGTGACCGTCTATGCAAGTGCATTTGTCTTTATGTCGGCAATAGACTGTCTTGGATAATGAACACCCCCGGACCCTGGTTAGGATAAGACAATGGATAGATGTAGCTATGAAAGTGGGGAATTAAAGTGTAGGCCCCTGCAAATAAAGGGGTCTGTAGAACCACACCAGAAAGAATTTTGGAGACTTGAACTGTTTTTTGAGCATCCGGTGCATCCTTAGGGTGAGTCCACGGTCCTATCTTGGAAATAGCTAAAGACAGCTGAAGTCAGTCTGCTGTTCACCCTCTTAATCTGCCTCCTAGCTGTCTTGGATAAAACTGGGTTAAATGAGCTTCTCTTCATGCAAGGAAAAAGTTTTTGATTCATAGTGACTTCATCCCATCCCTTTCCGCCTAGTTGCTAAGAACACAAAGGAGGTTTAGGCACCTTGCCTTTAAATAGGATCAGTCTGCCAGATACCAAATCCCAAGAGCGCAGTTCTTATTTCTGTTCAAGGAACTCACGAAAAAAATGGAATAGGGGGCTCTTGCTGTACTCACCCTGTGTGGGCTAACTGTTTGATTTCTTTTCACACAGCTAAGAGCGCTGCCATGATATGTATAATGGATTCGGCATTGATTTTTCAAAATGCTGCTGTTTTCAGGTTTCATGTTGGAGCAGCAGTCAACAGGGGCAGAAGAGCAGCTGGGAGTTGAAAAAAGGACCTAGTGGAAAACTGGAATTCTATACTGTCAACTGGAAACTATACTGGATATGGGATATTATGTAATGTGATATTGGGAATTGTAACACAGATTAATTTTAGGGTTTAAAATCTTTTTGTTTTATTTAATTCTGCATACAACCTTCACATCTAAATATAACCCAAACCTGTCCACCATTCAGAGAATTCCACAGTCCACAGCCTAAATCATAGCAACCACTAATTTACTCAGTGACAATGATTATCAGACCATTAACAAATTTAATGATACATGAAAAATAACACTTAATATTGAATAGGTTATTTACAGGCTTAATCCAAAATGTACAATTTACAGATTAATACATTACTCAACCATCAGCAAACATGGCCTCAAACCTGACCCATGTCTTGATTCTGTAGCAGAAATTTCTTTATTTTTTCCTGATGATGATGTGTTGATCTATGGCCTCTGGGGTTCCCGTCTCAAGTCTCTGGGTGAAAGTCATACTTGAGTTTTGTGTCTCTTGGTGATTGATTCTACAGTAAATACCCATATATTATATTCAGATTATGAGGTTTTCATCACAGAAAGCTCTTAAGTATGGCAGAAAAGAAGCTCTTAACACATAAAAAGCATTGCCAAAAAACGTCCAGTTATTCTGTGGTTTGTACCATTTTTTCAGCATTCTATTACAGATTCAATTTAATCAGCCACAACATATCATTCTGTCCATTAGACTGGAAGCTGCCCATGACAAATCTCTTCAAACAACTTATCAGATTAATTCAGTCAACATAAACATTAACTGTCTTGTTTCTTGCTGATTTTGGTGGACCTTGCAATATAATATAAAACGGGCAGCGGTGGCCTAGCGGTTAGGGAGTTGGCCACAGAATTGGAAAATTGTGGGTTCAAACCCTTTGGGTGGTGGTGGTCTAGTGGTAGGGTACTTGCCTATGGACCAAGAGGTCCCAGGTTCAAATCTCATCTCTGGCACTACCACCACTGGGTCCCTTAACCCTGAGTTGCTCCAGGGGGACTGTTCCTGTAATCAGGACATGGAAGTTGCTCTGAATTGCCATAAATGTAATAGTTATTCCAACCTGAGATATTAAAAGCTGCATGTTAAAATGTCTGTGTCTTTATGGTTTATTACTCTGTGTTATTTTTCCATTTTAGTTTTCCATTGTAATTTATACAGATTTTGCATTTTATGTGGTAAACCTACCACATAGTGTGTAGCTATAGTAGAAATAGAATAAATCTAACAAGACTTAAAGGAAAGCTGAGTGCCACGGTCTGTCACGGTTTTGGTATGGTAGAGGGCGCTCTGTTCTGACTGAGCACACCTGAGCTCATGAAGCTACAGGTGTGCTTCATTCACCCCGCCACGTTACACTGGGGAAGACTTTTTTGCTTTATAGCTTTAGTGTAGATCAATGTTCATAAGGCTACATGACACTTATATTTCTTTTATGATAAATAACAAAACTGCATTTATAAATGTGTATTCCTATAAGCTTCATGGCTATTTTCCATTTTATGCCAGACTGTAATGACAATGGGCACTTTTCTGGGAAAAAGCCTTTATAAATGGCCCTGTAGGATATTGTCAGTTGTCATAAAAGACGTATGGAGAATTCATGTAGTCTTTTGAACCCTAGCTTAAATTAAGGTCTTACCGAAAACTGCACCTTTATCATGGCAGACAGTGCACCTACATTATGATAAGATTTCTGCATGAAATTCTGCATGCTAATGTTTGCTAAAATGCTTAATTGAGGAATACTGTATATTTCTCATTAGTTTTTATTATCAGATCAAATTAATCATTTTTTATAACGAGGCAAATTGTTTGCTGCAAAAATCACTCTGCAATCTCTTTACCATGTATGGATAGGATGGATAAATAAAACAAGGTGAAAAACTAAATAAGGGGGAAAATGCAAGCCAAATGTCATACTGGTTTCCTTCTGGGACACAGCATCTCAGACTTTAGCCTTTGTTCTTGTCCAACATTCTGAAAACAAACCATGACATTCCTATATACACCAGCTAATAAGCTGATGACATGAATCAGGTGTGTGTAAAAAGGCAGAATGCCAAAGTGTGCTGTGCCATTGTGATGACAGTCTGACATGTGGGCCTTAAGCCAAACGCGGATTTATAACCCGAGCTCAAATAACTCAGATATTTGTGTGCCATCCAGCTTGCATTTTAAGCACACAGAGCACACAGGAGAATGAGTGAGTTGTGAAAGGCTAAAACTCAGTGAATCCCATGAGCTGAGGCTGTAAGAAACCCTAACATGCTGAATTCTTGAAGTGACTAATGGAAATCAATAAGCACTGTCATGCCCAGCCTTATACCTGAGGCATGACCTCCAGGCAGCAAATATTATTCGGTAATTAGAGGAAGAAGAAACTGGTAAAAGTAATCAAAACACATGGCTAAGACTATATAACCCCTTAGCAATTGGTGTGCTGATTATTATTTTAATCATGTAATTACTCCAACATTTATTCCCTGAGGGAGTAAAAAAACAGATTCAACAACCGCACCAGATCTGAAAGCATTCATCTAATATTTTCTGCAATATGATAAACCAATAAGCAATTGTTTTGTCACTTATGAGCAAGGCTTAAAAAAATGAAATTTCAACAAGTCAACAAGTGCTAAGCTCTGAAGTAAGTCTGTTTTCACAGACAGCATGAACAGAGAGCTGGAGGAATACAAGTCTGTATTAATTATGGATCCCTCCCAAATAAAGTGCCAGCTTTGCCCCTAGCTACTCCCTTGATTTGACACAATGAAATCAAAGAGATTTCCAGAGAGACGTTTTAACATGCCCTAAGCATAAGGACCTGAAAGCCTGTGAGCCAGCAGACAAACGCTTAAAAATATCTTTTTCATTCAAAAAATGGACAGATGTGCTAGCTCGTAGAAATATCTAATGGCACTTTACATGTTAATGGTTAACTCTGTCGCTAAATGCCTCTCATGCTATTTGAAGTAAAAAGGCGAGAGGGTTATGAATAATACATGAGTTTTAAGTGCATATTCAAAGGTTCTGCCCATCATGGCCATTTGAATCACTGGCTTCAAAACAGGCCTCACTGAAAAAGATCCCGCAGGTAATTACAGCCACTTGATGACAGCTGCCCATGGCATTGAAGCCAGCTGACTGAATATTTTTGGTACAGCAACAAGTTTGACTCCATCCTGGTATTTTCCAGGAACTGCATGTTCCATCATTTTACTGGCTTTGAAATATTGGAACATTTTAAGTATGCTAACATTCCATTCAGATCAAGATTTCCAAAAGCCAAATCAACTGATGATTTTTTAAAACATTGCATTCAAATTTGGAGGTTATTGTCATACGCAATGTTTCTTGTGGGTGTGTTCCACTAGTAAACCTGATCCTTCTGAAGACCTAATGGCTTCAAATCCATAAATCTGCTGATTGCTAAGCTGACAGCCACAACCTGTGCACTTCTATTACAGCCAGACATTACATTGACCAAATAACAATTCCGGTCAGTAAAGAACTTCTTCATTTCTCAATTTCTATTTAAACTTAAATAGTTAGATTATTCAGGGCCCTGTTCACACATATTTCTGCAAATAATTTAAGTAATTAGAGTCATGCTGTATGAAAAAGTACTGTTGGGAAATAAGTGCATAGTTTGAACTCACCTCACATAGAATGTTCAAGGAGCAAGATTTACCCTGAAGACGATTGAGAGCTTACAGCTAGCCTTTCCAAGTGTGATCTATTGGTCAGTCCAGCTCTTCAACTATTGCTTACTTCAGAGAACAAGTTGTTGAGCAAAGGCAGATTTACAGAACACCCCAGGGACTCTTTAAAAGCAATATACCAAAATCTATTGCAATGTGATGACCCAGGCTCCTTGAAGAGATGGAGTTGATTTATCTAACTCCAGCAGTAATCCACTCAACATCACAGTGAGAAACAATTCAACCCAACAACCAACAACTCAATCAAATCTCAAATCTTATTGTACAGTCAAAAAAATTTTTAGAGGGCCACTTGTTATCTGTAGTCATTAATCAAAATGTGAAACCCAAAAATCTATAATTTAAATAAATCATAATAATCCTACTGCTTTCTCCTGAATCCCAGCAAAATGCAGCACAGCACAGCAAAGAAAAATAGCAGATAATATCCATCCATTAAATAAGAATAATAATAAAAAACCTAATGGTGTTACTTCAGCCAATGTAACTGCATAACTTTAGTCTTTTTTCACATTCTATCTATCAGTTTAACACCAGCTGTTATTTAGTCACAACCAAATGTAATAATTTCATAAATGCATTAATATTAGTTGGGTTAACCTTGCCGTTTTGGTTTTGTTATGCAGTTCTAAAGAATAATGAAAAGTGAACATGTGTTTTGACATAGCTGGTTTGAATTGAACAATTAACGTTTTTAATGCATTCAAAATCATGAGCGATATTCTTCACAGAAACACTGGAAAATGATAAACAGACAGATAATATGTATGTAGGTGGGCAAGTAGGTAGGTGATTGCTATGAAGGGTAAATAGAATGAGAGTTTTAAAACTTTTAAAAGCTATTTAAAGTACCCGTGGAGCTGTGAAAGGGACAGTACCTTACTCAAGGGTCAACCTACTGGTCTGGAATTCAAACCCATGACCTTCCGATCCTGGGGCCTCCCTAACCACTAGGTGACCGCTGCCTCTTTTTATCTTTCTCAGATATTTTCATTCACAGTTAATTAATTGGACTGAGTACATCTACTGTTTTGAATTTTTCCCTTAAACTTGCCTTACAATTTCTGATTAAGTTAAAATTTTGAACGTCAGGATTTCATTTTTACATGTTTATCACGATTTATAAAGATGACTCAATAACCAAAAAAAACATGGTCCCTATGAATTATCCAGTGTTCAGTATGCATTTGAGATCAGCCTACTCTCTATGAGCCACTTAGTCATTTCATGAAATCTGTTTTTCATTGTCATGCTTGCAAGGAAAGTGAGGCACAAGTGCTTGGCAGAAATCCTAGTACTTTAAATGTAAATCAAACAAAACCAAAATGCAAAGCAGAATGTGTAAGGAGAACAAAGAAAAGACAAGGCTGGGTCGATCTTGCACTCCTTAAATACATGGCTGGCCAGGTGAGAGAGATTGTGTATGATGACTGGGAGGTGTGGTTGAGTGGAAGTTCCAGCTCAGAAATGTGGTGACTGTGACCATGACCATGGCTGGGGCTCGGTGGAAACCCTGATATTCGTAGACTACTTATGCGCAAATTTGCCAACTACTTGAAAACCATACTTAAACTGGTCCCATGATATCCCATGAGTCATCTAAATATTGTTCTTGACTAAATATGTGTAGTCTGAATGTTAAGTTATCAGCACAAGCTTTTATGGTGAACTAAGTAGTGTAGTAGGGCACGGTCTTTCAAAGTCACCTGACTAAAAACTCACTGATGCACTGATATCTAATGATGAACACACATGGCACACTGGACACCTTTACCATCTGTAAAGGTTGTTTTTCACACTGCACTGTAAGCAGAACAGTCATTAATCAAATAACTAATTAAGCCCATCATTATCTGAGCCACTCATCTACCAAGGGCTATGGGGGCATAGCTGGAGCCTAGCCTGACACAGTGAAAGGCAAAGAAATACCCAATACAGGCTGCCAGTTTAACTCAGCATAATACATTACATTTCTGATTACATCAAATACACAAATGAAAATTTATCCCCGTTTCGAAAAGCAACAAATTATTAATAAAATGATGACTGAAAAATTATGCTTCTGATATCATTGTTGATGCGATAAGTAAAAAAGATCATGTCAATTTATAATAATGAGGCAGATTTATTAAAGGCATTTAGAGTTTAAGGTACTGTTGTTTGAGGTGAAAAATTCAAGCTAAGACAGTAATAATTTTTCCCAGGATTTTGTTCCAACTCCCTGGCTTCTCTGATTGGCTCATTCTTTCCAACCACACTTACAATGTGTTTATAACACACTCACTACAACTTTTTAAGGAATTGTTAATGGAACAGGTTGTGACCTAAAAAAGGCAGGACCAGGACTGGACACAAGATTGCAGGAAACTGGCGAAATAGAATGTGCAATGGAACAAAAAGCTGAGAAAAATGTTTACTTGAATGTTCTACCTTTGATTGTAACAGAGCCCTACAAATGCCATTGTAAATGAAAGGTAGTAGAGCAGTAAGAAACTCATTAAGGCTGTAGCAGTGCAAAAAGAAAATCATCAATGGGGCAGTAGTATAAACAAAGTCAGTAAGAGTATATAAGGTCTGAATGGCTCAGTTTGAGCACCTCTAGTGAGGATTATTATGGAAAAGGTATGTTTGCCTGAATAAACAGAGCTCTGTTTGTTAGGAAATCCAGGGTCCAGTTCCAGGGAGAGGCATTAAAAAAAAAAGTAAAAATAAGGGGGCAGCAGTAACCTAGTGGTTAGAAATTTGGCCAAAGAAAGCCATGGGTTCGATCCCCAGACCAATAGGTTGCCCTGAGGTACTCTTGAGCAAGTCTCCATCACTGCTCCCTGGGCTTTTTAAATAAGAAAAACAGAGGTTAAATTTTGCTATGGTTCACTGTATGCTGTGCTGTGCTTCACAATGACAATTAATCACTTTCACTTTTCACTTTAACTTGGGTGGTGTTAAACAGAGAGCTGTGAACAGCTGCTGGAATTACAGTACTGTGCTATGAATACACCTTGTTGGTACAAAATGAATATATTTTTGCCTGTCCAACTGTCCTATCTTTGGCATACTGAGTTCATTAAATTGAAGAAATTAGAAATAATGTTTCAATGTGAAAGGCTGCAAACATTCTAAAGATACCTAAGGTGCATTGTCAACATGAAAGTGAAAGTGACTACCCTTGTCATTGTAAAACGCTGCTGCGTGGGTGAAACGCGGCACCCAGCACACGCAGCACAACACAACGAAATTCAACCTCCGCGTTTCACCCACGAACACACGTGCAGCAGGGGGCAGTTATTGAAAGTGCCCAGGGAGAAGGGACAGTACCTTGCTCAAGGGTGCCTCAGGGAAACCTACTGGTGAGGGAATCAATTGTAGGAGAACCGCTAGGCCACTGCTTCCCTTCCAACCAGGGGTTCCAACCACTCAGCATTTACCATCACCAGTAAACTGACCAATAAGCATCACCACCTTCACCTTCTTCACTGTTTCAAGATTAGATGGCTTGGTGCTTCTTGAATGATGCATACATTGGTCACTGTGTGGCTTAAAAAACAAGAAAATAATCATCTGAAACTAGTCAAGTTTAGACTGGGCTAGGGGGTATTTTAGGAGGTCTTTTAGATGCAAAATATAACAAATGAGGGGTGATTGTGTTATGTTTTCTTATGTAATGGAAATTGCATTCTTTGTAAATGTTTTTGGGTTGGCAGGTAAACTGATGTGGGTCAAGTTTGTTGGGATATTGTCCTCGACATGGACCAAGGCCAGCCTCTTAAAACACTTCAGGGCAATAGGGATGACTGCTATATGTGGGTAGTAAGTCAGGCGTGTGTGTGATGATTTCTTGGTGATGGGCATAATAGATGTGGCCCTGAGGAAAGTGAGGACAATGGACTGGGACAGTGTGAGCTGAAATATTGTGGTGATGTGATCACCTCAGCCAGTTGTTCCGGGCAGTAAGAGCATTCAGCAGGCCAGCAGCCTTCCCTGTGCTCACTTCGCATAATCATCCATTGACCTCTGCAGTGGTTTGAGTGAGCGCCTGGTCAGCTGAATGTGTGGGAGGTTTGGTGAATGACTAGGAAGAGGAATTATGGACAGTAGAGCAGGTATTTGAGCTTTTGTTAAGCTTGATGGTTTAAATGCTTAGCCACATGCACTGGGGGTGCTTTGTCCCCTTTGTGGGACAGCACCCATGCTTGTAGAATTTAAAATAAGATAATAATATTGTCCAGGTGTCACGCCCACCACGTTACCCAGGCCAGGGGAGAGGTCCCCGTCCCCGGAGTACTGACCGGGCTTTCACGAGCACTCGTAATTATCACCACTGATCACCCGCACCTGAACTACCACACACAAATAGCCTGCCAGTCCGACCCAGTGTTGTCCGTTCACCGTCCTTACTGTTTGTCTGCACCGTGAGTTACAACGTTGTGTTTGTGACATAGTTTGGAAATAAACGTGTCCCAGTTAGACCTGCGTGTGAGTGCCTTGCCTCTCGAGCATAACCATGACACCAGGTGTTTGGCCTACTGTCAAGCCTTATTTATGGACATCCAGAAAGATGTTCAGGGAGAAACTCTGTAAGGTTCCCTGCCTAGCCTATTAAGGAGTCCTGCCTGCTTCTCATTTTTTTCCCATTCTGAGATCTCTCAGCAGACCACGTCAATGGGGAAACTGTCTATGATCATTCTGAGGAGTGCGTAATACATTTTGAGACTGAAAACATCCCCAGATAAGCATTGCCTGAGCTTATAAATAAACTTGAAACTTAAGAAACTAAATAAAGAAAACATACCACTGTTTGCTATGCATCCTGCATGAACCCACCTTGTGGCATAATATGCTCGTTTACCACCAAACGTGCTCATGTTGCATTTGAATTCCTAATTGATTCGAAGTGTGCGTTCTGCAAAACAAAAAAAAAATAAAACCAAAAAAACAAATAAAAATAACCATCATATTCTTCCATTTAAAAATAATTACTATACCTACTGCCAAAGTCATGGCCAAGTTCTGACAATGGGAAGTAAATGTGAAAAAGATGTTTCTCCAAGTGACTTCAAAAGGTAACTACCTAGCAGGAAGCCACTATAATGAATCGGAAAAGAAAACAATGTGTCTAAGCAGAACGATTCAATTACTCGTGAAAGTCAGTGAAAGGTGGTTTCTCTGCTTCACATGATCAATTAGTTCATACAAGCAGGGTTGTAATTCCAATACAAACGGCAGCAGAAAAGCCTCATGACAGTCCAGAAATATTTGCTACCTTAAAATTAATTTAAACACACTGCAGACTCCCACCTCAGAAGAACAGAACATACAATGCCTTTACCACAAAATGCAAGGGTTAAGATGAGCTGCTTGTTGGACAGAGGTTGTGAAAGACAGAAAATAGACTCCAGACATCAGTAATATTAGAAGGACCTGCAAGCAAAGGTTTGCCAAAAGCGAAGGTGGCAGGCCACATTATTTTGATTTATTCTACTAAGGATCAACATTAAACTTACTTGAAACTCATACAAAGCCATCATCCATATCGCTTAATATTTTACTGACTATGGTTATGGTTTGTATATTGTAATTCTTTGTTACTGAAACTCAATCTTTTAGCAACTACACCTTAATGATCTCCTGCTACATACAGTGTTCATCATAACACAGCATTCTCACTGTTTTCAGTACTATATTCAGAAGTATACATGTAATTTATCTTTTTCCTCATTTAAGGCTAAGGTATATTTATATTTTTTCACTTCTGTAGAGTTGAAACTCATTTGTTGTTTTTGACCATTTGGTGAGTGAAGGAAACAAAGTGTCAAAGCATTATTACCTGAGAAAGTAAAGCCTGTTTACCAAATGTTGAGTGAAAACTGAGATGTTGATGTATGAGTGGTGTTATCCATTCAGTCTTTTGCACCAGTCTGGCCAGTTCTTGAGGAAATCAAGCTGGTATGCCAAAAATATTCTTTATGCTCAATTAATATCAAACTTTCAGTCAATATCACATGCTTATATAAATAGAAGAACAAAAAATCCAGTACTGTAGAATTAGTATTTGGATCATTTTATTTGCACAAATTCTATTTTTGCTCAGTTTTGCTCTAATGTTTTGTTTTGTTCTAATGTTTCTCTATGTTTTTTCTAATTAATTACATTTATCAAATAAACAGTAACTCCACAAACAGTTTCTGTTATTGTGTCTTTCAGATTCATAAATGTTTTGAATGACTGCAGAGTATTAGGCTGAAATTCTCCTTGTTACTTGAACAGGTAGCGCTTGCCTGCTCTGTGGATAGATAAATGTATGTAAACATCTAAAAGGTAATGAACTCAAAATGTAGGTTTTGTCAGGGTTTTTTTTTTATGTATGACAGGAATTCCTGATTGTGGTATGGAAATTCTGGTGTCTAGCACACTTTCCTTTCTTCATAACACTTATTAATCCTGATCATAAACTGGTGAGTAGAAGCAGGTGTATTTAAGAAGGAACATCACCAAACTGTGCTTGACACCAGCCATCTGAAGTTAGGCCCCCCGATATATACAGACTTTATAGACTGGAGAGTGCTTTATAGACTGTTCCATTGCTATTATATGGAAAATATACAGACCTTGAAAAGCTACTTTCAAAAAGAAAAAAGAAGAACTTGTGAAGATGTGTAATAGTCCATCCATCCATTATCTGCCGCTTGTCCCAAACGGGGTCGCGGGGGAGTGCTGGTGTCCAACCCAGCGCACACAGGGCGAGGACGGGGGACGCACCCTGGACAGGTCGCCAGCCCATCGCAGATGTGTAATAGTTTTAGAACTAAATCTGTTATACATTCAGAAAGAACAGACATATAATTTTCTTGGAATACAATTTCCTGAGTGTTTCCAGTAGCTACAAATGATTATCCTTTTCTTTCTTTATGTTTCTTCATTTTCAAAATTTGCTCCTCTGAGACCTGGGAACCCCACCTGCAATCTGCCTTAAGATAGTGAACGGATGGACGGATGGATGAATGGATGTTTAACAAAAAAAAGGTTTTGTGCATTATAATTCAAAGACAAATGTAATCAATTATAGCAGAGACTTCAACCAATTAATTATGAGTATTTGGAAACAATGTAGCTGAGATCAGACCCAACCAAGCTCTAATCTCATTAGATTTTCATGTGCTTTGCTCTGCCCACAAACTACAGTTTTTAACATTTCAATACGAACATGCTAAGTTTATTTAAAAAAACTAGAATAACTTTGACCTTTGCCTAAACAAAAATAATAACTGTCCAAATGACCGCCACAACCTACAATATGAAGATGCCATGACACTCATAGTAATGGATTTATAAAAATAAAAAAAAAGGTGATGACAGAGTTAAAAAAAATAAGACCTTAGCTCGGTATGAAAAAAACAATGGTTATGGCATTAGGACAGACCACTAACTTAATCACAATGAAGCTGTGGAAGCAGTGGCCATGATTTGACTGCTTGGATCAATTACTAACAACAACATATCCTGAAATATAACTCAGACTGGCAATCAGTAGAACAAGGATGAAGCCTGAAAAGATCTTCAGTCACTCTCTATTACCCTCAGCATACTCATTTGGGCTCAGACCCAGATTCTGTAAAGCTGCTTTGTATCAACACTTCTAAAAAGCTTGACTAGAAAGGAAAAAGAATGGACTGCAACGAGATGGATGGAGAAGTAAAATCTAATCAAATTTCATAAGATTAAGTGTTTAACAAAAACAACAAAAATAATAAAAAAAATCATACATTTAATTTGGGTGAAATGCTCATTGTGTCAATTGTGGCCAGAGTTTTTTGACTTGATGTGTCTCACATGGATATGACGTTTGCATTTAAAAACTGGCTGAGAAATATGTCTATTAGCCATACAAGAAGCCATCCTGTCTGGGGCAAATTAAACAGATATGATTACAAACAGATCTAACCCCAGGGCTTTGCCACTGAATAAACTCATTACTCATTCATGTTTCTGCTGTTTGAAAAAAGTAGAAAAAGTCTGAAACACAGCAGGAGTTTCTTTAAATATAAGTTTCGATGTTGATCTTCTGCCATCTACTGGGGACCACATGTAGATGCTCAAAAAAAGCCCTGAAAGTATTCAAGTCATTTCTTCTGACAGCAAAAAGCTTCTGCTGCAAACCTTCCATTGCAGGTTTCATTTAGTATGTTTCACAAGAAGAGGCAAACCAAGGTGAGCATGTAACATGGCACTGAAAGCATGTTCAGCTAAATCAATGTTCACTTAATCACAAAGGCATCTTTCAAAAGTTGCCAACAATGTGGTATGAGTGTGCATTTTCCCCTTCCTTCAAATTACACCCATCAATTAAGCACAACACAGGCCACCCTGAAGTATTTATGCTGTACTTCAGCCCCCGAAATGTGACAGCTCCATATAATTTCACTGACAAAGTCCATTATTGTTTGGCAGAAATTACGCCGGCCCGAGGTGAGAGAAAGCGAAATGGCTTTTCTTTGAAGTGAATCCATTAACTGAAACCAAGTGGCATGAAATAAATTTACTCCTCCCAGAACTAGCCTTGAAAATAATTAGCTGTTTCTATTACTAGGCTTTTGTAGGATTCTGAAATTGTGGTCCATTCTGCATGCCAAATGACATTATGTACCATTAGTCACACACTCAGACATTATAAGTATGGTCATCAAATGTTTTTCCTGACTCTGACTCAGGTTTCAGAGCTAGGAATCATCTGAAAGCAAACCATTGCACTATGCGCTGCATTAGGCTATTGTAAATGAAATCTATGGCTGAGCTCTGGCATGGTGAGTGAGAGTGGTGGGGTTTGATAAAAGTGGCCTTCAGCATCATTTGCACATTTTTGTGGCATGACTAAGAAGTAACAGTTCAGGAATAATATGGTTGCACAGCAGATCTCCTCTCAACAAGAAGGTCCTGGGTGTGATTTCCAGGCAGGGCAGCAAGGTCCTGTTGGTGTGGAGATTGCTCATTCTGCACAGATGTTCTAGCTTCATTTCACAGACAAAGGCCACAACCATTCATACAAGGGGAACTGGAGGTGCTAAATTGCCATATGCTTGTGTGCGTGTGTGTGTGTGCGCGTGCAAGGGGAGGGGGGTAGGGTAGTTTTGGATGTGTGTTTGTGATGGACTGCTGAACTGTCAAGGATGTTTCTGCACCTTTTGTCCAGTGTGCACTAGCTGCAGCACCCATGCAACCCTGCTCAGGATAAGTGGATGACATAATGAAATAACTAAAAAAATAAGTAATACTAATACAGTGCCTTACACAAATCTAAGGGCAAAGGCAGAATTAGAAGAGGAAAAAGTAACAGATGTAAGAATTGCACCATGGTGACCTAGCAGATCGTGGGTTCGAGTCCCAGATCAGAGGGAAATGCTGAGGTGCCAACCCCACCACTGCTCCATGGATGCTGGATATATGGCTGCCCACTGCTTCAGTGAAAGCGTTTCATCATGGTTCACTGTGTTCTGTGGTGTGTTCAAAATGACAAATAGCCATTTTTACTTCAAAAGATTTTTTTTTTTTTTTCCTTCAGACTTAAGGGGGTTATGAATAGCAAGTGCAAGTTTTGGGGTCCTAGCCCTAAAGGACATGTTTCACGTCATGAAAACTTAATTTAGGGGACAGCAAGGGGATTACTGCTAGTCAACCGAAGAGGGCAAGAGGGGGAGTATGGTAGGATGAGAAATGTGAAAGCAAGAATCAGAATTTGATTAGATGTGAGTAACTAGTGTAGCTGAAAAAAAGAATCACGGCAATGAGTGCTTTGTATGAGTGAGAACAACAGGCCACATCGTGATCACTCTCCACTGGGCACAAGCAGCTTCCCTGTGAAAACAGACCAGAGCACCAAGTTCCTTGGTGTTTTCATGTCATGGAGAAACTCACATAGACCCACAACAGAGTGGGCAGTGGTGGCATAGTGGTTAGGAAATAGGCCCAAGGATCGAAAGGCCACAGGTTCTAATCCTGGACCAGTAGGTACTGCTCCTGATGTATCCTTGAGCAAGGTATCATCCCCATCACTGCTCCCCAGGTGCTGGTCAAAATGGGGCAGCAGAGGCCTAGTGGTTAGAGATTAGGGCCTATGATTGGAAGATCATGGGTGTCTCTACTTCCTGCACAAGCTGAGAAGAACCTTGCTCCGCACAAGCTGAGAAGAACCTTGCTCCACACATCCTCACGATGTTCTAGAGATGAAACATACAGAGCATTCTGAACAGCTGCATCACAGCCTTGTATGGGAACTGCAATGTCTCAGACCGCAAATGTTATTTTGTACAAACAAAAAGAGGGTTGTTCTTATTTGTAATGACATTTAGCTGTATTTTGGAAGATTGATTTTTCAATTCCAATTTTTAGGAGGTTACTCTCAGCCTCACTGGGAGCAGTCTATGTATGAAAGTAAAAGTTGAATAAAGACAATAATGCAAATTTGACAATCCCTAATTACATACAGATAATCTGAATGAAATAAGCAACTGGTGTTGTATTACCTTTTTTGCACTTAATTCAAGTTTTGATGCACTTAAAAAGTGAAAGTGACTATTCGTCATTGTGAGTGCACACAGCACAGCACACAATGAACCACAACAAAACTGGATCTCTGCATTTAACCCATGCACAAACACACACTGTGCAGCAGGGGGCAGCTATGAAAGGTGCCCAGGGAGCAGTGACAGGGACAGTAACTTGCTCAAGGGTACCTCAGGGCAACCTACTGTTGAGGGAATCAAATCCACAATCTTCCGATTCTGTGGCCAACTCCCTAACCACTAGGCCACCGCTGCCCCTAATTACTTGATGACTAAATTAAAACATTTTGAACCAATGCAAATATGAACTTACTGAACATAGTGTGATTAAATATATAGACTGATTTTGAAAGCAAGAAACTACAGACAAAAATAATGTTTTTGAATCTATTACACCCATCCGTCCAGTCATTCTCAGAGCTGCTAATCTTATCCAGAGTTGTAAGAGGTAATGTTGCCATTCCCTCATATGTCATCTCTCATTCGATCACAGGGTAGACACAAGCAAGCAAACACACACACACCTAAAGGGAGCAAAATCCTCTCCAATACACTTGCCATACTTATATCTGTTGCAGTAACCCTCACAGCAAGAAGGTTCACATTTTGGTTCCCAGATGGGGCTGATTGGGTCCTTTCTGTGTGGAGTTTGCATGTTCTCCCTGTCTCTGCGTGGGTTTTCTTTCAGCAGCAAAGACACGCAAGACAGGTGGACTGGAGATGTGATGGACGGGTGACTTATCCGGCCATCTTGTCTGCCCTTTGCACCATGAGTACTCGGATAGGCTCCAGCATCCCTGCAACCCAAGTAAGGATAAGCAGTTATGTTAATGCATTGATTTTTTTTTGAAGGCCTTGTTGTTATATGCACCTGTACTGGGGAAAGAGGAAGACACCTGAGCAGGATCGTCGGATTGTCTAGTCTGCCTCCCGCTGAGAGAGTTCAGACAGACCAGGAGTATGAACAAAACAAAAAAAAAAAAAAAAAAAAAAAAAAAAAAAAAAGGTTTTTTTTTTTTTTAGGGAGATACCCAAACACCAAAGCTAAAGTGTGTTACCACAGTAACTCACACATAGGGAAAAGGGGAACAAACACAGAGACATCCACACTAACAAGGGACATTGAAGCACATACTGAACCTGAATGAGAAAACTGGGGATCTACCTGAATATACTGGAACCTGAAATTTAACAAAGAATATTAGCGCAGAGGCTAATGCTAACTGCTAACAACTACTATCTAGCAGGGTTGAACTTGTACATAAACAAGGTTATCATCAACACTGTGATTCATATGAAAGCAGACAAATAATAAACTTATCTGAGAATGAACTCCAGGTTGCCTCACATAGGGAACCAAAACGCCAGCACACCTGCTACACATTGCCATGTTCTATTTATTCCCCCTTGCTGCAGAGGTTCCACCAATGGTTCCACTTTGGTGATAATTATAGCAAGAGGGTCTTCAGGTGCGTTGGCTCACAACACTTGTTCTGCCTAAACAACCATGTAGGACTGACAAGCATTTGCATTTCACCCTGTGATTGCTGGGATAGACTTCAGCATGTATTTATTATTTGTTAAAATTTCCAGGAATGTATTTAACAAATTTAAATTGGTGTATAGTTGCTGTCTCACCATGCCAGTTTTACATTAAGCTCCAACGCCTCAACCCAATGCTACTCCATCATCCCCCTTTCCTTCCACCCTGCTTGTGCCCTTCCCAAGAGATGGTGGCAGCAGCACTGATTCAGGGCGCTGTGGGCAGCAGGCATGAATGCAAATGGAGACAGTTCACCAGCTGCTTAATGCCCAGCAAAAGTAAACAATCTTCCATATTCACCATATTCTGCCTATGATGAATGGGGTCCAGAGAACTTTAAACAACAAGCCATTTGCCATGTTTTAATACCTGTTTTGTCATCTTTGTGAAATGGGCAACATCTCAGGAAAGAATAGTGCAGTGGGGCCCGGTCTTATTTGTACAGGGCCAGTGTGGCTACAGGCATTAATGCCAGTCAAGCAAGATCTCACCTGATTCCACTCCCTGTTTATTTAGGTGGAAAACCTGCAGACACTACTTCTGGATTCATCAAGACACTCCATTAAAGAACCAGTTTAGCCAGTTTACATCTGGCCACTGCGATCTGTACTGTACCCTAATAATAATTAATCAAGTTACACTTGATTCTTAAATGCAACTCTGGCTAGTCAGATAAAAAAATTTAAAAAACTGATTACTGTACCGTGATTAAAACTTTTTTCTGTTCTATTATGAGAAAGCACAATTTTGAAACCAAGATGTTAATTTACCTACATATGCAGTCAGGATTTAAAAGAAGATTGGAAGAGAATAACAAACTGTTCGGAATAACTAAATATTAGCTATTTAGAAATAATCTCAGATGGTGAATAATCTGGAATAATCTCAGGTACTGTTCTGAGGCGAGAAAATGTAACTAAAGTGTAAACTACTCCATTAAGCAGTAAACTAGCTCTACAAGGTAGCCGAAGTATCTTTAAAAAGGCAACTTTATTTTTCAAATGTAGGAATGATGCAAGTCCCGAGGGAAGAACAACCCTCATTCAATTGATTGCATTTACCTGACCAAATAAGTAACACCTGCATTTGGGACCACCTCCTGAAATGTTTGAGGTATAGCTTAAAAGCATTTTGGGTGCATTTACACCTGCATTATTATGTGGATAAACTCCAATAACCAGGTGTAACAGGATCTTTTCATCAGTGGGGTCATATATAATAGAACACAAAACTAATGGTGTACTACTGTACCTACAGTGGGGACTGCAAGATAACACATCTCTTTACATTCTTTACAGTCTATACATAAAAGATTGTGCATGTTTGGATACTGTAGGCGCCCATTCCTGTAGCACAGATGTGCTAAAAAGACCGGCTTTGTCCCTGATTTTGACCTATTATTTGGTGTGCAAATTTGGACACAGCCACTCTCTTTCCTGGTGCCAGCCACTGTAATTAGACTTATCAATGTGGGATTCTCTGGTTTATTCTGGTTTGAAAGGCATAATTTCCCGAGCAAGCTGCCAGGCATACGAAGCCGGGTGACAGAAATAGAGAATCAATGGGCAGGATAAAGATAGGAGCTGACCTGCTATTAGTTTTCCATGGTGCTAATCCCAGCTTTTGCTTATTAGGTTTTTGTCATACCTCGGCGACAGCTTTCACAGTTGTGATCACATTACAAAGGATAGAGGAGTGTAGATTAAAAATGCATTGGATCGGTGCAGTGAACTGGAAGAATGTCTGTAAAACTCATTATTGTGTATAAATGAATAAACGGGCTTTGCCCTTGTCTCTCTTGCACAACGCTTTTGCTGCTGCCACCTCTGTTCCCGAGCTGAAGTGTCTCGGCTGGCAGGTAAGGGCAATGAATAAAAGATCACATCTAAGTGTTCTGAAGCACCTGCTGATTTCCATTTCTGATTAAGCCTGTGCTCAGCGTACCAAGTTAAAGCAGAACGGAATTTTCGGAAACAAGCTACCGTGACTAGATGTAATTTTTCTCTACAAGACAGCAAAATGACCTCACAGATCAAGGGGAAGGCTCTATTTTAGTGTGTCTGTGTTGCTTGAGACTTGCTGTCATCCTGCAGTCCTGCAACTGACCTCTAGAGATCCTCATCCTATGCTCTTTCTCCAGCCTGTTGGCTCTGCATGTATTTGTTTGCTTCTAGAAAGTGGTGCTGACTCAGGAGGCCATCCAGCACACAACTCCGCACTCACAGTGCAGGGCTGTGAAAAAGTATTTGCCCCACTTTCTGCTCTCCGTCATTTTTTATTTATAATAGTGAATGGTGCCTGGTGTTCACAAAATGTAGCAAAAAAGAAAATACAACTTAACACACAAGCTTAAACTGCTCTTTAGATTTATTAAAGAACAAAACCTCGCCAACACCTATATCACCCATGTGGAAAAGTAAATGCCTCCTTAGTCACTCAATTTCCAAAAAAACATCAGGAAACAATATTCAACAGGCTGAAGTCAAGCATGGAAGAGTTAATACTGTAAGTGATAATTCCACAAGTCAGAGATGGCTGACGGTGTGGGGATGGTGCTTTAGGCTTGCTACAAAAGAGGAAGATGAATTCATTCTAAAATCTGAAACTCAAGCACAACAGGGGTATGAAGCAAAGCATCGGACCACGACTAAATGGATAAAAAGTAATACGATAAATATTTTAGGGTGGTCTTGTCAATGTCCAGACTTTAACCCCAATGAATTTGTTGCAGGACCGTCCATTGTGACTGAATTAAGACTGATTTTTCCCGTAACCATGTGATGACAGCTGTTGCTGTCAGAGGTGCCACAACTAAGTGTTGAGTTTAGGGGGCAATAACCTTTTCACATTAGTAGTATAGTTGTTGGTGATTTTTATTACTTTTTTGAAAGCATTATTTATAAGTATAACTGGACAAACCCGCAGACTACTGACATTACTTGTTATTCTAAGTGCCACCAGCAGAGGAAGTACATCACATGACATATGGAGGAACCTGTGAAGATGAAAGTTCAGCTAAATTGATACTTCTCTAAAGTACATTCAAACATAATTAAGGCAAAATTCAAAATGTATGTATATTTCATGTATATACAGTACTGTGCAAAAGTTTTAGGCAGGTGTGGAAAAAATGCTGTAAACAAAGAATGCTTTCAGAAATATAAATAATGATTGTTTATTTTTATCAATTTACAAAATGCAAAGTGAGCGAACAAATGAAAAATCGAAATCAAATCAATATTTGGTGTTACTACCTTTTGCCTTCCAACCAGCATCAATTCTTCTGGCCACCACAGAACCCTGATCTCAACATCATCCAGTGTGTCTGGGATTACATGAAGAGACAGAAGGATATGAGGAAGCATACATCCACAGAAGATCTGTGGTTAGTTCTCCAAGATAATTGGAACAATATAACGGCCGAGTTCCTTCAAAAACTGTGTGCAAGCGTACCTAGAAGAATTGATGCTGTTTTGAAGGCAAAGGGTGATCACACCAAATATTGATTTGATTTAGATTTCCCATTTCATTCACTGCATTTTGTTGATTGATGAAAATAAATGATTAACACTTCCATTTTTGAAAGCATTCTTTCTTTACAACATTTTATCCACACCATGATTATATATTTTAATCATTAAAGAGCAAACAGTTAATAATAATAAAGATCAATAAAGGTGATGATATAGAGAACTTGATTCCGTCAGTGTTGGTGATTAGGAAGCCTCAGTCCTGATGTTTACAACATGACTATAACCATTTAATCTATTTTTAAAATCAGTCAGTCTGCATTAGTTTCTCATAATGAAGATACATCTAAAACCACATTTTTGGGGTGGCAGTCTAGTGGCAGGGTACTTGCCTATGAGCCTATGGCTCAAGAGGTCCCAGGTTTGAATCCCACCTCTAGCACTACCACCACTGGGTCCCTGAGCGAGACCCTTAACCCTGAGTTGCTCCAGGGGGACTGTCCCTGTAATTAGGACATGGAAGTCGCTCTGGGTAAGAGTGTCTACTAAATGCCGTAAATGTAAATGTTTTCCAATAACACAAAGCATCATCAGAATAATAAGGAAAATTTTGTTAAAAGTATTATAGTGTACAGTAAACTGTACACCTGCATAATCAGCATCTGAACTAACTTCATGAATCATTGATTATTCAAACCAAAAATTTAACAGGAACTGAAAATTAAGTAACTTAAACGATTAAATAAATATTAAATAAATGCTTACTTCCCAAACAAAGTTTTTTTTAAGTATTTTTCTCAGGTTATTATTTTTGTCATTATTTCCTAGCCTAAGAGTAATCTCAAATATCATAAACAAGGTTTAAGGCATTGGTGACCATTTTTTTAACACATCTTCCTGTAAAGGAATTTTTAAAGGTGCTAAACACTTCAGTGGTCTGGTTCTTATCACAGTAAACAATACTCATAGAGTCCCTAAAAGAGTTTCAACTCACACAGAACTTTTTTTCACTTAGAAAATCAATGTAGTTATTTGACCAGGGGTGCCTTCTGCATGCAGCATGAGCCTGATGGAGTGACAGAAGCAAAACAGGAAACCATGTCAGGAATTCACACCTTCCTTAAAAAAGGTGGCAAATGAGTCACCACACTAGCAAGCTGCAGGGACCTGGAATAATAAAAACCCGTCCTTATGAGCAGCCTGGCAGAGTCTGCACTTCATTAGGTTGATGGCTCTACCGCATTTGAGCCGCCAGTCTTGTTTTGATTAGAGGGAAACTCGTAAATAGAGCGCGGGCCTTAAGCGATTTCCTCATTACATCAAAGTCACGCAGAAGTTGTAAGTGGTGCCACACTGACCACTTATAGGGGCACCACCTTTATAGAGCCACACCTTGAAGAATGAGGCCGAAAGTATTAAGAGTAGTAAACCGCAAGCATTTGACTTCCTCAAGAGACTGCTTGAAGTGCTAAGTGCTTGACTAATAGTGTTGAATAATGTACAACCTCACACTGAAGCACAGCGAGAGCCACATAAATGTACCCAGCAGACCCAAGAGCACAGTCACACCATCAGCTGAGCCCTAAACAGCTTGTGGAATACATTGCAATCTATGTCAAAAGCACCATGTCACCAAGGCGAAACATCTCAAGTTCATCAGCAGGATCATGGAGGCATCCGAGAAAGTATGCAACTGATAAACTAAATTCATGAAATAAAAGTACATTTAATATGTTGTAATAAACAACAACAACAGGTTTATTCTCCATTTTAAAAAAGAAAAATACCTTTGAGAATGTGTTATACATAGTATTTGTACAAAGTGACCCCTTTCAAAGGGACCCAGAGAAGGATATGCAAATCAGGATACAAAAATAGACTGTCCATATTTCAGCTGCAAAGACATTTGGCTTTCCACAGTGAGCGGTGAGGAAAAGTAATAAAGGGAAAATAAGTTTTGTGCACAGACGGACCAGTCATGCACTCCTTGTGTAGATTTTAGTTAAGAAATTAAAAATTCCAATACAGAGAACAAACACAATTTCTGTTTCAGGAAACTAAAAACATCTTTTATGTTTTCTTTTTTTAACTAATATATTAATTTAAGGCTTTGTCTTAAAATTAAGGCTAAACTTTTTAGGAAAACACCTTACTGCGATTTTTAAATCAGTCTTTTTATAACAATGTGAATGCTACTTTGTTTCCACCCATGCTCTTGTGTATATATTACACATATATACACACACACACACACACACACACACACACACAAATAATTCATTACAATTGTCTCCACACTTGGTCAACATTGGTGAATATAATTAAAATTACATTCCTTGCTATTTTGAAAGTTTGAATATAAAAGCAATTCACGGTTTAGCCCAAATTTAATGAGCAAAAAATAAAACTGTAGAGGATATGGACTTATTTACACTTTACCAGGGGCACATTCAACTGGGAAAAAGTGGCATTCTTATTTGACCTTTTATCTGGTGTTTGTTTCGTGTTGTAGTATGAAACCTACTTGACATGAAAAAAATCTCGGATAAAATAATCTGTTAGTACAACAAAAACAAAATATAGGATCAATTCATAGGAATTATAGGATCAATAAGGCATAAGCTTGTCTGAGCATTTTTTTTAACCAGCAGACCTAGATCAACCCTTATTGCAGTGGAATTTCTCCTAACTAATTAATATTTAGTACAAAAAAATATTTATCATCACAATATATTACACTAGGGTGAATAAAAGGATGGACCCCATAAATCTGACAATCACACATGCTAATATATGTGCACACTCTCAAAGTTTCAGTAAGGACTGATGAATGAATCTCTAGTGGTGTATGAAAAGAATATAAAAAATATCCGGATCAGGCACTGAGGTTTGTGCATAAACATGTGATTTGTATCACACACTGTATTTACTTATTCGTTTTTGGCTGCGTCCAAAAGGTAAACATGACATTTCCATACACACTGTCTTTCCACATACTGTATTTCCACATAGTCCAATCCACCTTATGCTAGGTGATACATGCCGTAGGCGAGCGGCGACCCATACAGTCCAACAGGTGGCACGGGCAGCAGAGGCCTCTGATAAGGATATGACTGTCCGTAGAGCGTCACGGCTGAATGAAACTGTGTTCCAAGAGGGAGAGGTATGGGGAAGCCCGGGTGCAGCGTGGGTTTAGCGGCCAGCTTCAGTTTCTCCAGCTCTGCCTCCTGTAGCCGCTTGGCCTTGGCCCGCCGGTTCTGGAACCAGATTTTGACCTGGGTCTCTGTGAGTGTGAGGGAGCTGGAGAATTCTGCTCGCTCAGCTATGGAAAGGTATTGCTTCTGTCTGAATTTGCGTTCCAAGGCCAGGAGCTGCGAGGTGGTGAAGGGGGTACGTGGCTTGCGGTTGGTCTTGTGCTTACGGAGGGCGCAGGGCGGACTTATCTGGCCTGTGGACAACATGATATAAAGGTGTTGTTTCACTTGATAATGAATTGTGCAGTTAAGAACAGTGCGTATCCTCTGAGTTTTGCACGCAAACGACATTTTATGAACTACGCAAGACTGTAGGTTATAAATAACCATCGGTGGCATCGGGAATTGGAAAGCATATGGAAAAGATCCAACAGGGAAAAAAAACATTAAAATGTAAAAGAAACAGCTGATATAATGTATGCAATAAATGTTGCTGGGTTTCATTCTTGCATCAGTCCATAAATCCTCTTTAAACACACTCTCAAAAACACAGGGAGAAAAAAATGCTCATCTTAAAATTTAAAGATGAACTGACAGATGTTTTATTCATGGAAACTGTCAGTCATTTCATGTAAGACATTTGTTACTTTGATGTATGTGACACAATTCAGTGGCTCACTGTAACAAGCATCATGTGTCAAAATGGGTGAAAGTTTACAGCACGTTGTTAAAAATCTGCTCAAAATGTTGACAAGACGCTCCTCTGGAGCTCCTCAAAAAGAAGGTCAGTAGTACTAGAGCTGCTCAATGCATCGAATCAACATTTCTATTGCGATTTTGACATCCAGGAATTAGAAAAATAAAATAATCAGCATAAATCGATTATCTGAGACACCTGAACAGCTTCAGGCTGAGATTACGTCAGTCATCTTTAATAGTCTGTGCCCATAATGTATCTTGATTTCTTTGAGAATAAACTATTATACATGAATGAAACATTATTAATATGATGCATTTGTATTCATATAAATGCACACGTAAAGGAAAACGTCTGTCAAATAGAGAGGTAATCCTGAAAAAATAAGTTTCCAAAGTTAGTTTCAGTACAGACCCAAGCAACCAGGCTTGACCTAATCGAACAGCCCTGACTTGTACAGCAAACTTCTCCAACGCCCATTTCCTCAAGGTAACACGAGGAAAACTAAGTGAACAAATAAACACTCGAAGGCAGCTAACAGTAAAGACAGCTTCCCGCAAAGGCCACTGTGAAGCCGTAAAGCCACTCACGGGACTGGGAGAGCCGCGAGTTCAGGACCCAAGCCGTGCAGTCCTCGGGCTCTGGGGATTCCGCCTTCACCGGCGAGGTGTGGATGAAGTGCTCTCTGTCCTCCGGGCTGCGGCGCGACAGCGGAGCTCTGCCGAAAGCCGCCCACGGATCCTCAGCGGGACTCTGCCGACCCTCCCCGCCGCCTTTGGCCATGAGCGACTCCACGCTGAAGGGGTGACTGCTCACTGGAAGTTTGCGCTCCTCCATCGTCTTCATGTCTCTCCCTCTCCCAGCGTTTATGTACGTACGGGAGGGATGGAGCCGCTTCAACTTACGCTCTCAGCCTCACTCTCACAGGTGGCCTCGTGCACTCCGCGGCCCTCTAGCTCTTAGCCAATAGGAAGGCGTATACATTTACCGCCACGCTTCTGATTGGCTAGACGGTTTTGGCAATTAAAGCGCCGTCGCTCAACCTGAAACCAAAATGGACGCTTGTTTATTTTCTTGCTCGTATTAAACACAATGGCCCATAAGCACACATTTTTAAAAAATTCCTACTTTTCCTGAACCTTATTGGAGGTCTAGAGACTTTGCCCTCAGTCTTCATTGTTAAAATAATTATTTAGAGGAAGTGATATAAACTTCCTCCCTCACTACTTCCTATATGATATACACTCCACTAACTCGGTCTTTACCTGAGACTGTTTCACTCAGTGTAAGGACAAAATGTCCAGTTTGTACAGCGCAGTCAACCAATAACACTGTGCTCTAGTTGTCTAGTCTAGAAGTGAACTTTTGCTCTAACAACAAAAAAAAAGGAAACCTTTCTCTAATTTTTACCAGATTTCTTTTTGTCAACACACAGACATAGTAGGAAAAATCTATAAAGCCCTGACTTTCCACTTTCTCCCTTATTCAATGTAGACAGACTCCGCAGGGTTTAATGTAAAATGTTGAAATGAGTAACATGTTCCTGCTCATATTAGGCATGATGCTTCATAAGCACACGGTTTCAAAGGCAACGTCTTCCCCTAAACTTTAAAGGAGGGCTAGTGATTTTTTCTTGAGTTTTATTCATTACACAGATATTCATTCAGAGAAAAACTACTTCCCTCATGCAAAATACTCAAATTATTCAGTCTTTCCCTGACGTAGTGTAGTGACACAGAAAAAAGAAAAAATGGCCAATTTATACCGCACAGCCGACTAGTAATGTTGTACTCCAGCTACTTTGCTCTGTTGTTATCAATGACAGCAAATCACACTGTAGCCTAAGCCTTGCTCAAGTTCCCACTAGTAGCCTTTGGTTAAACTATTACTTCATTCAACTGAACTCAAAACTGAATTTCCAGCCTTTGACCAGGAAATATCAAATAAAAATCCCTCTCGAGTAGGATTCATTGATTCCCAGTTCAGCCATGATGTTAAATCAACATGGCTGCTCACGAGGCCACCTTTCTCTAACTTTAAACAGATTGTTTCAGTCAACATACAGACACAGCACTGATTCATTCTGATTTAATCAAAGACACAACTGACATCGTGAGTCAGTGTGACCTGTATTATGCTTGCATTGCCATCACTTCTCAAACAACATCCTCATTAAAATCATCAAATGTTCAAGCTCCAGGCCCAGTCAACCCAACCGTAATTGTCTACAAAAGTCCTCGATTACCTGAATGATGTTTTGGAGGTGAAACCTCCAGGAAGGTAGAAGTTAGCAACTGGACTGGAAGCAACAGTAATAACTGTATCCATTGGATTACTGAGGAAATGTCTTCAAGATTATACCCCAATCTCGGCTGCCTTCCTATACTATTACAAAGTAATACCTGACATCTGGGTTTGATGTTGATTTTCCTTTCGGTCTCAAGGTGTAGGCTGTAGAGTATAGGCTACAGATCAACTGCTTGTTCAGAATGGTTGAAACACATCTTAACAGCACTTTAGTGCATTTCAGAAGCATTTCAACTCAAGGGCTGGAGATCCAGTGTCCTGCGTTGTTGGATGATTTACTTGATCAAACAGGCATGATCGTATTCATCTGTTAATAACCAAGTTGAGCAATAATATGTTTGAGTAGGGAAATGACCAAACTGTGCAGAGCCTCAGCCCTCAAGGGGAGCCTTTGTGCTCACCTGCTGTAAGGTCAAATCAGTTGTCACATTCACTTCCATTGGATTCATCACATTTTCAGCTCTATATTTCATCTTATAGGCGTGAAGAACAATTATATTGCAGAGCTTTGCATTTTTGACAATAAAAAAAAAAAATTGAGGAATTAGTAACTTTTGCAGTGTCCTTAAAACATTAAATTCTGTTTTGTAATTTGTAAACATGAAAAGAGTCATTAGGAGTTTGTAGTATTACATTTACTTTTGTGGTTTGACTGCTTTTAGAGGGTAAACTTTCCAGCTTGACAAAGTCTGTTGAGGTAAATCATCCAATTGACTTATATTTTCTGATATAATTATGTACCCTTTTATGTTTTTCTGTTCATTGAGGCAAGAAGGCAACTTGTTAGCTACTGTTAGGTCCTTGAGCAATCCCTGACACATCAGCCTATTGCCACCAACTATGCTGTTTATTTTGTTTGTTTGTCTGTTTTTGCACTATATTCACTGTAATTATATGATTTTTTTTTTCCATTTTGTTTGTGCTTGGTGATTTTTCTAATTCTGCACAAAAATTACCCAGGACCACTTCAGTCTCTCTCACATCCGCACAAACTACAACTGTGACTGTGGCTTTTGAACAGTGGTTCTCAAGCCTAGTTCTAAAGCCCCACATGCTTTATCCATTTTCTTGCTTTCCTGGCACCCAATACACCTGAGCCAACTAATCGGTTGGGTTGTGCAGGACAAGGGGGTTCCAGGACCAGTGTTGCCTTAGATGAGGCATTCGTTCACTGCATCGCTAACTTGCTGTTGAACGTTGCTTGAGGGTGTTTACTCTTCAAGCCCATAAAAAAACTCTGCTTCCAAACAAAGTGAATCAGTATGATAAATGCACTCTTCTCCCATAACCTGTGAACTCTTGTGCCGTCACACCAAGCAGTAAATGTAATTAAGGCACTTAAGAAACTAATCACTTTTGGTCCTGTGCCAGAGTGGTGAATAGTATAACCATGATGCTTAGTGTATCTGAATCACACTTGAAATAAACATCACCCTTCTTCTCTTTGTAATGAATAGTTAGAAAGGGCAATCAGCTGCCTTTTGGACTGGTCTGTGTGTGTTTGCGTGAGTGTGCCTATGTGTGTGTCTGTGTATGTGAGTGTGTGAGCCAAAGCTGCAGGGTGAGATTCTATGAGGCCGGCGTTCCCAAGAGCCTCAGCGTTTATTAAGCAGGGTAATTTCACAGACAATCTGAGGTTTGCGAAGGCGCCAGTGAGCGGGGAGATGAAAGGAGCCTCTCCTCAGGGGAGAAACTGTGGCAGTTTGGCGGCTCCACTCAGGAGGAGTCGCCTCCCCGCATGCACGCACACACATATACACACACACACGCACACACTCACCCGTCACGCCCCTTGCCCTCAGGCACTTTGTCGAGCACAATCGTGCTCCTTCCGTAGATTCACGGAGAGAGCCTGCTGAACTGGAGTGAGAGATATGAGGCCTTTGCAGTTGAGGGGCATGGAAGTTGACAGAAGACATATGAAAAACGCAAGAGAATGAAAGAGAGAAAGAGAGAGACAGCAAAGAAAAGAGCAAGATTACAGGAAAGAAAGCTTAGACCTATGTGAGACATTCAAAACAGTAGAATGAGAGCCCCTTGAGGATGAACCTTTAAGAAATTGACCGACACATCCTCCTCCTTGTCTAATCTTTTTGGCCTCGATAAAAGAAAGGAAACAATTTGGCCACAGATTGGGAGGAAACATTGAAAGAGAGATGCTCATTTCTTTCTTTTTTTTTTTTTTTTTTTTTTGTCGGTATGTTTGGACACACCTCAAGCGTTGTAATTATGGGCTCAGCTTTGAAGTGGTGGAACGCCGGACTGTGTAAGAACTCAAGTTTCTTCCATCTCACTCTGTTTACACATCCATTTGGCCAACTTCACAGTCTCCGAAACCCACCAAACCAAATACAGTGTCTATATTTTATGTTTTCATGGGCTTCATGTTCTCAGTGTGATTTGCTGTTAACTAAAAATCTACTGGGACTGTGTAATGCTCATCCAGTGAGTGATCTGAAGTTTTAAAAAAGGTTAAAGCTTTCTAAACTGAATTGAAACTGGAAGCAAATCATCCAGTAGATCATAGTTGCTATTGGCATGGTAATTACCCTGGTAAAAAAAAGGATTAACAGCTAAAAAAAATAAAAAATTGCAACAAAAAAAAAATGGCTCAAATCTTCAAAATATGGAAGGGGAAAGGTTTACAAAATAATGCCTATGCAAAGAGAGGAAGCTTGGATAATGGGGATAATAGCATTATTGTCTTTGCAGACAGATAATACAACCAACAGGAGGTCACAGACATTGTCACGCTGATTACGTTGAATGAAAAAGGCCTGGCAAGGGTGACAACAACTGTCAACACTTAGTTTTTATAAGCGCTGTATTAGGCTTCCGGAGACTTCTCTTATGAGCAAGCATTTGCTGTAATGAGAGAAAATTACTACCCACTAAAGGAGGATGGCGCCAGCTTCAATTAGCTCAAAGGAGGAGAGCTATTACTTAGGGGCAAAGAAATTATCATGTAATGCAAAAAATGATAGACTTAACACTTGACAATAGGGAACCAACCTGCTGAGTGAGTCAACACTGTTGTTCATGCTAATCATCGCTGACTGAAATGAAAGCAGGCAGGGCACATGCTTTTGTGGTAGCTTTGCTTCAAAAGGTTCTCGTGATTCAGTTCTGCTTGAAAGTACCTGTGTAGGTTTGTCTGAACAATCTGTTTCAAAAACTCCTTGGTTAAAACAACTGCCTTTTACTGAGATGCATTCCTTTTAATTTTTCCAACCATTAAGCGTGATGAAGATGTTTACAATTAAAAAAATCTTAGTTACTGTGACTGACATCAAGAACAGCTTGTAAACAAGCTCACAGCATGTGCAACAACTCTGTGAAACGTCGCAACTAACCAAAGTCCCATCAAAATCTCATTGACTAACCTCAAACAGAATGCTAGACCTTTGCAGGGGCACCTAACAGGGCCTCTTCCTGGGTCTGGGTCCTCTTATTAAAGCCCTGGAGATCTGCCACTCTATAATCATGGATCACCGCTATGCCAGACCTCTTCCACTGATGAAGCCATTAGGCCCTGTGACTCATCAACCTTCATGACTGGAGTTTCCATGTAAACGCCCATGAGTAGACCAAGAGGCCCTTTTACCGACCTCTCATTTTTCACACACAATGACCATGCTATGCACGGAAGCCTCGATTTATGACGAGGCTTTACTACCTTGAGACAGGCTTTTAATTTGGGTGGAGACACCAACATGGTGTAATTGTTCTTAAAACGCAGGGAAGGGTATAGGTGTCATTTGCTGTCAAAGCAAAAGCAAGCTGCAATTTTCCCTGTGGTCATGAGCACATGACATGACCATGAATGTACAATTCTTCATTGTTTATCCATTCATCTTCCTAAAGCAGGTAATTAAATGTTACCCTCAGCATTCGCAGTGATAGCTGGTAGTAATGAAAGTACAGATCAATTTTATAGAAAAGAATATTTGTTTGAGTATTCATTCTAAACTTGCATACCACATTTGTTTTGGAGGTTCTTTATTGAAGAGATAAGTTATTATAATTTGAATTTGATAAAAAGTCAAGACTTGCAAAAGCTAACGTTAAATAGATCCTTTTTTTTTTTTTGTTTTTGCCATCAAGGAAATGGCCAGTTACTGCTGATGCGAAAAGACAGCAATAACAACTGCTAAAGCTCTTCAGAGCAAACCGACAGTGAACGGACTGCGTCCATGTCACCCTACACCCAGTCAGCGGGCGTCCCTTTCATTAATGTGATCCTTCCTGCCCCCATCGCCCTGAGCAGACGCTTGCCTCTGACCCCACCACGTTTAATGAGGTAGAGACGCCAGGCACAGTAGGGCTGACCTGAGTGAGAGGAACCCCCCCATCATACTTCCCTCCTCCTGATAGGGAGAGGACCCTTGCAGAAAGAAGACTGGCCTATTGGGAGCCTTCCACCCACAAGTTCAAATGTCAGCGCCCTGGCATGCACCCTTAGAGAAGAAAGAAAGAAAGAAATAAATAAAGAAAGAAAGAAAGAAAAAACCTGATAAGGAGGCCAGAAAACAAGCAGTTCTCTGCTTGTTTTAGAAGACACAACAGCTGAACGAGTAAATGCATTCTAACTTGATTTCTTTGCTTTTTTTTTCATGACATAAAAAAAAAACAAAAAACAATTTAAGCTCCTTTTCCATGGAGGCAAATGCACCAAGGTGCTCAAGGTCAGAAATCTAGCAGAAGCTGGTTTAGCCTGACACTCTGAAACATGTAAAGTAAAAGCAATATTAGTCATGACAGGTTATGCGAGGCACTTTTTCAGTGGCTTGTGCTGTGGATGGTGAGGATTATTGCCCCTCCTTGTATAAGTGAGTGGTGACAGCGTGTCGTGTTAGTGCGGGGAGCCACAGTGGGACAGTCAGGTTGATTTCATTAAGGTGATGGGACACATGTGTCCCCGGTATTCATCTGCTGCCGGCCCCCTGCTACTCGGGCCCTTTCAAGTTCCGCTGTCTCCTGATCTGAAGATAATTGTTCACTGTAATACTAGTCAGGAAATGAGCTGATCAACTCCAGATGGACATCCAAAGGAAGTGAAAAAATGAAGGAGAGAGAGAGAGAGAGAGAGAGAGAGAGAGAGAGAGGGAGAGAGATAGAGAGAGAGAGAGAGAAAGGAGGGAAAGAGAAAGAGCAAGAAAGAGAGAGAGAGAGAGAGAGAGAGAGAGAGAGAGAGAGAGAGAGAGAGAGAGATTCTTTGGAGCTTTAGATAGATCACCTGCAAAATGAATAGCAATGCTTTAGGAACCTGCTGAAACATCACTTGGCTTATCTCATGTATTCTAAAGCAATAGATCACACTGTTCCCTTTCAGGTACAACAGTCATTTATTTGCTTTTCCACAGAAGGATCACATTGATTACTTAAAGAGCATTTACTGAACTTTTTTTTTTAATATATGTATATTTTTTAACTTTTTTGTACTATATTATGTAACAAAAAAGATCGATAATTTTTCACATGACTGTTCAACCTCTCGTTATACTTTAGCATACTGTTTTTACACTGTGCTCACTGGCATATCTAAATGACCTTTGTACAAACTGGACACCTGTGTCATATTTCAAAAGGCAGTCTGTACTCAAACACTTCTTTTAACTTTAGTGTAAATGGGCAGAGCTAAATTGTTATAATGTATCAGTTTCATTACTTCCATAAAACAGCTTAAAACAGCTTAGTTTCCTATTAGTGTTCAGATACATGTTCTCATATAAACTTTGATGTTATTATGTTGTCATCTGCTCAGTTAGATGTACAGGTATAGACTGCACTAAAATGTAACAGCGTGCAGACTATGGGCTCTAGAAAAAAATTACAATATAAAAAAGAAATCAGGAAAAGTGCTACTAGCAATACAAAAAATGGATTCATGAAAATAAGTACAATATGTAGACAAGTCCAAAAAGCTACATATGTCAAACCAGAACCTCCATACAGTTTAGTTTTATCATAATATTTTCTTGATAATTGATAGTTGAATGAGAAGCTTGACTGACTCATGGAACTAACAGAAGCCATTTAATCAGCTCAGTCGAGTCTTTTGAACAGCTTGTTTTAATGAGCAGTTTTCAAATAATGGCGGTTGTTAACATAATTATAGTTCAATCAAAAACACCTCTGATTTAAAATCCTTTTCCGTTTGCCTGCTTGCCTTTGGTGCCTTACTACAATGAATCAGGCTAATTACAAACACAGTGCCCTTATTACAGTAATGGAAGTTCTCAAAGAGCCTTTAGGGTGCTTAATCTTAAAAAAATCTCCAGTCTCCAGATTAGCGAGCATTTTTTTTAGCCCTTATGCAACCCAAGTTGCGCTGAAGGTTGCGGAGCAAAAACATTGAGATCATTTGTAAGAGCAAAGCTGACTTCATACATCACAGTGCTCACAGAAGGAAATACAGTAGCTGAGATGGGGTTTATGAAATATCAGTGTACAAGCACAATGTCATCTTACTGACAGGCAAATGGCAGCTCTCACGAGTGTTTAGAGTTTCCTATTGCAGGGTTATTTCGCTCTCAGGTGTGGCGGCACAGATACAAGCTCACTTGAGGGGAGGTGCTAGTGTGTCCAACCTGGGCTGGGAGAAGCTTGTATGACTGCAGGTATGCGGTTGTTGGGGATAAAGCATTCTGTTTGAGGCTTTTAACGACAGGACTGGCGTCTTAAGATTCCACTTCACTCTTCTCGATCTATCCGCAACGGATTAAAATTGATGGCCTGTGATCTGTGTTTGTTTTGGGCTCAGAAATAACCTGCTGGGGTAAATGGGCAAAGACAGAGCCAGAGAAAGAAAGAGAGAGGGAGAGACGTTAAGTCTAGACCTCCTATTTAGGGCCCCTCCCTGATTGCTTTGTTTAGTGCCATGTCTGTGCAGGTAATTATCCTGCTCATAGTATCACAGCAGAGAGAGGGAGAGAGAGAGGGAAGGAGAGAGAGAGAGAGAGAGAGAGAGAGAGAGAGAGAGAGAGAGAGAGAGAGAGAGGAAATAGGAGGAAATAGGGTGCTTTGGTGCTGTGATGATAACACGGGAACGGAAATTGCCAATAAATGTAATGACTTCACTTCATTTTAATGAGGCATGCCCTCTTCTTGATGCCTACCATGATACAGACTCAAAGACTGCAACCACTGCAAAGGCAAATTTAAATATAGCTCACTATATATAGATAGTGCACAGAGATAGCAACCCTTTTAATGAAGCCTCTTGATACATTTGTGACATTGCAGCTCCATGTTATCTTCTGGAAAAAGAAAAAACACTTTTGCATGCAGCATTAAGGGGTAGATGAGGATATGACTGGACCAGTAAAGGCAAACTATTTCAGGTAGCCTGTAATTGTGCTGGCATTTTTAACCCCCATCTTTGATGTGGCTGGCTCATAATGCTAATATTATATTGATGCTACGTGAGTCAAGTTTACCCTTGAACTCATCCATGCATGGCACCAATTACTACAATGGGTTGAGTTGAAAAAAGCCAAATGTCTCAACACAGAGCAGCAACTGGTCGGTAGGCACCAATGCAATATAAGTCATTTTGCCGTGTTGACTGTGAAAACTCCTTCTTTGCAATGTGCATGAAGTTTCCTTGTAGGTGCTCAATCAGTTGAAGGTTACAAAAAGATTCTTGCCTTTGATGTATAGTTATGTATGGTTCTAGGAAAATCACAAATAAAAAATTTCCCAAGTATCTGCCTGATGATTAACTAAAATGACTTAACATTATTGTAGCAATCTTTCCTTTATAACAGGGACCATATGGTCTGTTTTCTACTAGTTAACACCAAATGCTTCCAGACATTAAATCCTTGAGGAGCAAGGCTGCAGTTACATGAGTGTGAATTTAAGTTTTTAATAAAAGTAATATTTGAATAAATGAGCTTGTAAGCAATTCTGACTAGTAAAGTGGATCTAAAAATGAAAACTGTTCCATACAGAGATTGGAATGCATGTGGTGATATTAGACTGTAACAGAGCCCTTTTAATAGCTTTCCTGTGGCAACATGTCCCCATAAAGTCCAGTTCAATCCTTCCCATGTTAAACCCAAAGTTATGACCTTGGCTCAGAGTGTTTTGATTTGAAATGCCTTTGGACATACATTGAAAAGAAACATACTGACTCAGATTTCTTTATAATAGTGGGGATACCAGGGGTAACTGCACACACAATGCAAATATAGCTATTTCATTTACAATATAAAACCACCAGTTAACCTATAAAGTTTCTGGGCTGTTTACATGAACAGTTGATTGTGGTGAACTCAAAATTTCAAAATTATTGAAAAAAAATGTGGCAAGCCTAAACCAATATACAGTACTGTGCAAACATTTTAGGCAGGTGTGGAAAAAATGCTCAATCAACAAAATGCAGTAAATGAAGAAAAGAGAAATCTAAATCAAATCAATATTTGGTGTGACCACTCTTGCCTTCAAAATAGCATCAATTCTTCTAGGTACACTTGCACACAGTTTTTGAAGGAACTCGGCTGGTAGGTTGTTCCAAACATCTTGGAGAACTAACCACAGATCTTCTGTGGATGTAGGCTTCCTCACATCCCTCTGTCTCTTCATGTAATCCCAGACACACTGGATGATGTTGAGATCAGGGCTCTGTGGCTGCCAGAAGAACTGATGCTGGTTTGAAGGCAAAAGGTAGTAACACCAAATATTGATTTGATTTCGATTGTTCTTTTGTTCGCTCTCTTTGCATTTTGTAAATTGATAAAAATAAACAATCATTATTTATATTTCTGAAAGCATTCCTTAGTTTTAAACCAAAGCTTCACCCAGAAGAAATGAAACTCTGAATGCAGACTACACAACTGGAAACTGAAGAAATGCTGCTTATATATGAAACCACACAATTACCTGCAGCTTTGATAATCATGTTTGCCTCAGGGGAAACAAGCCATGCAGGCAATTATAAAACTATTTGAAAATGGCACTTTAAAAATTGCACAGCACACTAATAACCCCCCTCAGCAGGGCTATTTTTGTCAGAGATAATGCTCGACTTTATCTACTGTTTAAACTAGCCCATGGGGTGAATGACACCACAGCAAACAAGCAAAGCTATCAAGAATTGGCAACCTGTGCATTAAGAAACAATCTTCCTTTTTCACTCTTCACACTTTTTTGCCCCCCCTCTACATTTCACAGTATGCCATTGTCACCCTGTGTTTTGGAGATTAACCTTGATGGTGCCGCAGGCCATTGCTCTCTGGGTGACTCTTCCCTGGAACACAGACGCGATGTTTCACAATGCTCGGCGCCACAGTGGACCCACGTGGGTATTAAGGAGGCTGAATGCTTGGCCAGAAGCCCTGCAATTATCCCATCTTTCTGGTGATTTAGAGCCTTAGAGCACAGTGACCCTCGCCTAACACCTCCAAGAGCCGTGGACGGCACCGCCAATAAATCACCAGCTTGCAGTTTAATCTCCTTTTCCATGTTTTCGCCTTGTAGAAGGTTTTCAAGGTAATTTATAAGGAGTTTCTATCTGCTGGAAAAGAGGGAAGGACCATCATTAGCTGTGGCTGCAGAGGTTTATAATCAAACTCTCAAAAAGCAGGTGTGTCAATGACAGCTCTGAAACTGTGACACCAAGTTCAGCATAAGCATGCTCTTGGCCTTGCCGTAGCATGAAATAAAGCAAACAGGCAAAGTGTAGTCATCAGAGTAGTGTAAGTGGTATTTAGTGAAAAATGCTGAGATGCAGGACAGCTTCCTTGTTTTTTTAGATGTTCCTGGCTTAGAAAAATCTTTTATGGATTCATTGTATGGATCTTCATGACTTTTGAGGTCATTTTTTTCAGATCTTTAACTGTGCTTTGTTTTTCCTCTGAAGCTGAATTATAGTGAAGATGGGAGGTCATGTACAAAAAAAAAAAAAAATACATATTTAATTTTCCAGCCTTTATCTCTAACAACTACACTGGTTGCCTTTGTTACTGTGGCTTTTAGATGTTTATGTGCAAACAAGATCTGTTATGATGTCAATGCTGAAACACTCCTAATAACTTCATAATCAAAAGGGATTTAACTGCTGAATAGGTGTATTATCAGATTTTTGTGGTATCGCAACAACCAGGAATTCAAAATGAGCTGTTTTTCTTTTTCTTTTGTTTTTTCTTAAAGTTTTAATTTCTCAAACCCTCCACTTTTTGTGGCTCAAACAGAAGTGAACATTGGGTTTTTCCCAATGGTATTGTTAAGAAAAGTTTATGTTTTATATGGTAGACTGTTTTATATGTAAAAGAAAAACAGCAAATTCCCTCATCTTTCATACATTGTTTATGGCCAAAGAATGATTTCTGAAAGTTCGCTTATTAGCAGTAGTTATCACACAAGGGTGTTTACAGCATAAAAGTAGTGCAATGATGCATGAGGGTCGGTTATTATGTAGGCATTCAAATGATAAAACCCTGTATTTGTTTCTCGGTATGTACTCTGGATAATAGTGGTGTTTATTTTTCCAGCATTTAGAATGGATTCTAGTTGTGACACCATGGAGTGAATGTGAAGCCTGTGTGGCTTATAAGTAGTAATCCCTGCAATTAGGAGTAGGTGTTGCCTGTTTGCTTTGCAAGCTCTGACACATTAGCACATGAGTGAGGGAAAAATTGTTGAAGCTTAATTTGAAGTCGTCAACCGTTATTTCTGGCATGATTGAGGGACAGTGGTTCAGTGCAACAGCTAGAGCTTTTTCATACTGGAGGGGTTGTAGAAGCTTCAGTAATGTTGATTTATTCAGTACTTGCCTGGGTAAGATGTATAAATACTTTAAGAGCTATGCTTTAAAAAAAAAATTGAATATACATTTATGTCCGTACCTTTCTTACTTTCTTTTCAGTGAAGTAAAAATATAGAAGAGCTACTGTAAATAAAACTGGCATAGGACAGTCTCATGTCATGTTTGGGCACATAAGAGATTCTATGCTTACTCAAGACTGACCAGGCAGCTTACCCAGCTGTTTTTGACTGTAACTTTAAACCGTCCTTATGCACGGCTTTCTGCAAAATTCGTAAACAGCCAAGAAAATTAGTCACTTGATGAAATTTAATGACATGCTGATTAGACTAAATGGTTTTTGGATGGTAACTTGTATGGAAATATGGTAACTTGGATGTCAATACTTTGGAACTCATTTTTGCAGCTTTGGAACTCTTACACACATCAACTTACATTTATACATTTTACAAATTACATAGTTTTTTTTTTGTCTGTTTGTTTGTTTGTTTTTTGTTGCATTATTATTATTATTATGAGGTGATCTTTCAAATAAACACTAACTGGACAGAAAAAAATTTCTTTATATTTTTCTGATGTTTTAGACTTCACAGTAATGATTATCCTTAAAATGTGAAAGTGAAAGTTTCTGACATTGTGAAAGTGTTATTTGTCATACTGAAACATAGCACAGCACACAGTGAGCTTTTAAAGTGCCCGGGGAGTAGTGATGGAGACGGGACCTTGCTCAAGGGCACCTCAGAGCAACCTACTGGTCTGGGATTTGAACCCACAATCTTCCAATCCTGGGGCATAGTCCCTAACCACTAGGCCAAAATGTATAATTTGATTACCTGGCATACTTTGCTACTTGCCTATATTTACATATATTTACATAAAGGTCTATATTCATATAGGGTCAAATAACGACTTTTTAGGAAATAAAACAAATGTATGAAATTTAAACATAATTTCTTACCTGATTATTTTTCAAGAGAACATTTAGAAAAAACAATTAAGATTCAAAGTCATGGTGAGTTTGTTCAAATGAAAATTTCCATTTTCGCCTTGAAACATGAGACACACCTGACCCAAAATGAACCCTCAAGTGTTTTCTATTGTTCTCTGGCCCTCCAATTATAGTAATACAATGTCAGAGTTGGAGTTGCACTCTTGGCTTTCATGGGACAATTCTCTTTGATGATTTAGTGAGCATGAATGCAGTGTTGTCATTCTCTACCTTGAAGCTCCATCATTATCCATGTACCTGCAGCTTCAACTCATGTTTCTAACTCCTGGGGTTTTGGATTCTATAAACTATTCTAACAACTTTCAGGGAGTTTATCCAGCCTTTGAGCATTAACTGAATTCCATCGAGCAATGTCATCACCATCAAGCAGTTTCTCAACTTTACACAACCTAAATAATCAGCATAACCAGTGATAGACATGGGGGAAAGTTATAGTCCAAAGTTCCTAATCTCTGAACATTTAGTCCTTTTAATATTTGACACTCATTATCATAAGTGCCACTTGATGGATAAGAAAGGTTTAAGCTCCTAACTTGGTTTCATAAAAAAAAAAAATACACTTGTAATTATACAGTGAACAGCCATAGCATTAAAATCTCCAGTCTAATATTGTGTAGATGTGTATATAATGTGTAAACTAATAAGGAAAAAAAAAACTGTCCCCTCCAAAAGTTTTGAAACTGCAAGGCCGATGAATGTGCTTTTACTATGTACTGTTTCAGATCAAAATATGAACATGATGTGAGAAATTAGATCTTTGCTTTGCTGGTGTTTAAATCTAGTTATGTTTAATTACAGGTCAACTGGCACCTTTGGTATCTGACTACCTGCTTTACAAGTGAGAAAAAGCAATGAAAGAGAAAATTTTAAGCAAATTTATGTAAATGACACTTAACATTTTGTTGAATATCCCTTGCATTCAAAAACTTCATCAAGCCTGCAAACCATTGACTTCATCAAATTGTCAGTTTCTTCCTTCTGTATTTTCTGGTTTCTGGAAAACCAGGCTCTTCTTCCCCCTTTTTAGGATATGAAACATGTTCAACTTGGTTAAGACCAGGTGATTGATTTGGCTAGTACAAAACTTTTCACTTTTCCCATCTGATGAAGTCCTTTGTTAACTTTGCAATGTGTTTTGGATCATTGTCTTTCTGCCTTTCTACATTTGGATTAATTTCTCTGAACTGTAGGGCTTAAAGTTTCTTTAGACTTCAGAATCATGCTACCACCATGAGTTCCATTATCAATAAAGTTTATTGATCCTGTTCTAGAAGCAGTCATGCAAGCCCAAGCTATGGCCAACCCCATCATGCTTCTGAAATTAGCTTGTATGTTTTGGATCATGAGCATATCCTTTCTTTCTCCTCACTTTGGCAGATATTAATCATAGTCTCTTCACTACGTGAAACTTTGTGACTTATTTCTGTTATTTATTTTTTACTTCGGCTCTTAATGCTGATGGATTTTGTGCATCTGGTGATATGGACTCTATATTTCTGACAAATGGTGGTTTGTGACATCTCAACCCTTGCCCAGTGGAGGTTGTTCATGATGTCACTTACTCAGTACACTGGTACATCTTTTTCAGAATGCTCCAAAATGTTTTACTGGCTGTTTGTGAAATGCTTGTAAAGTTTTCTTTTCCCAGTTTCAAAATGGCATGCCACAGACAGCTCGCTGGTTTTTATGCTGATTTTCCCTTGCTTGTTCTAAAGAACAATTGCAGTCTTCATGTCACGCCCACCACGTTACCCAGGCCAGGGGAGAGGTCCCCGTCCCCGGAGTACTGACCGGGCTTTCACGAGCACTCGTAATTATCACCACTGATCACCCGCACCTGAACTACCACACACAAATAGCCTGCCAGTCCGACCCAGTGTTGTCCGTTCACCGTCCTTACTGTTTGTCTGCACCGTGAGTTACAACGTTGTGTTTGTGTCATAGTTTGGAAATAAACGTGTCCCAGTTAGACCTGCGTGTGAGTGCCTTGCCTCTCGAGCATAACCATGACACTTCACAGCTGCTACATTTAATTGAAACGAGTAATCTAAATGAACGCACCTGTGTAACAACAAATACCTTTCAGCAACTCTTTTACTTAAAGGCTGGTGAGATACTAAAGGTGTGATGCCAAATGCAATATAATTGTATCTAGATGTAAATACCAGGAAGCTGAAAATCTGATCTCAAGTGTCTTCAATGCATATATAATACAATTGAGGGTGTATAATGGTGGCCTACTGGTAGGGAACTTGCCTATGGACCTATGGCTCAAGAGGTACCAGGTTCACATCCCACCTCTAGTACTACCACCACTGGGTCCCTGAGCAAGACCCTTAAGTCCCACTGGAGTTGCTCCAGTGGGACTGTCCCTGTAATTAGGACATGGAAGTCGCTCTGGATAAGAGTGTCTGCTAAATGCCATGCTGCTGCTGTAAGGTTTCTTGGGAGACTATTGCCCAGACCCTGACCCTCCCTGCTGGCTTGCACTCTTCCCATAGTGCATCCAAGTGCCATCTTTTTCCCAGGTTAGTGGTGCATACACACCCTACTGTCAAAATAATGTAAAAGAGAATGAGACTCATCAGACCAGACAACATTCTTTCATTTCTCCATAGTTCATTTCTGATGACCTAGTGCCTTTTGTAGGCCCTCTTGTATGTAGCCCCATTCACGGCAAGCTGTGAGGCACTGTGTTTTCTGACAACTTTCTGTCATGACCAGCAATAAATTTTTTTAAACAAATTTGTGCTACAGCTGTTCTTCCATTGAAATGGACCAGATGGGCTTGATTAAGCTGCAGCGGCATCCATGACTCTGTGTGTCTGTTTTTCTTGTTGCCAATACAGTACCTTCAAGAACTGTTCAGTTCTTGACAGGTGAGAATGTAATGAGATGATCAACATTTAAAATCATCCTCTAATCACAATAAATACACCTACATATAATCAAAATAATGAAATCCCATCATTCAGAATGGCACTTCTGGTTTGATAAATGACTGTGGCTTTTTGTGTTTTGACATGTGGATATTACAGATCTAACAAGTACAATGAGTAGAAACAGAGTTCAGGGAAGAGAAACCATTTTTTAATGTTGTTCTTATCAGAGGACTGATTGCCCAATTAAAATAATCAATAAAGAATGTAATCTAAAGATGTATATTTCTATGTGCGGTTTTCTTGTTTCCTTCTGATACTTTTGAATAGTTTCTCCTTCTGAAGTTGTTTTTTAAACCTGTTACAGCAAGCAGGCACTAACAAATAAAAGGTGTAACTTCAAGGTTACGGCGTCAAATAGAGCGTGAAGATTTAAATTACCAATCAAAAGCAATCAACCATAACATACAACCCTCTAGCTGATTTTGTCTAGGTTCTGTTTGTGCCCCCAAAATTGCTCTGACTGCATCAAATGGCAAGTCAGAGAGAAAACCTTAAAACCTTTGTCATATTTAATATCTTATCCGTATAACATCTGATATGTCCTCTATATGATTGCATATTAAAGTGATTTTGAGCACAGGACAACAAAAAGGACCTTTTGCTACCCTACCTGGAACTGCAATAACTCTAGGACCTTACATCATTTTTTGGACAGTTGAGTCCTAGTGGAAAGTGATGAGGCACCAGGATCAGAAGGTCATGAGTTTGAATCCCATATCAAAGGCTTCCTTGAGTAAGGTACCATTCCTAACACTGCTTCCACGGTTGCAAGGTGTCAGTCAGCCAGTTATTTTCTGCCAGTTGTCCCAAGCGGGATCGCGGGGGAGTGCTGGAGTCCAGCTCACACACAGGGCGAAGAACGGGGGACACACCCTGGACAGGTCGCCAGCCCATCGCTGGGAGGAGCGTGACAGGGACGGCACCTTGCTCAAGGGTACCTCAGGGCAACCTATTGGGAAGGGGTTCAAACCCCCAATCCTCATGCGGCCAACGCCCTAACCACTAGGCCACCACAGCGGTATGGGTTAAATGCAAAGGAGAGCTGTGCTTTGTGCTCACAATGGCAAATGTTCACTGCACTTCATGTTCCTCAGCCCATTACTTAACAATTTTTGCAATGTGGCAGAATGCACTAGGCTTAAAGAGGTCACTGCCAGTATGAAATATAAGCTGTGATGTACTTTGTGTTCTGACCTTTTTATCCCAGCTGGCATTAACGTTTTTAGCAGTTTCTGTCATAGTAGCTCTTCTGTGGGATCTGTACATGCCAACTAGCTTTCACTCACTGCATGCATCAGTGAGCCTTGGGCGCCCTACCACTAGACAACCACCCCCTATTATATCCCTATTACATTCCCACCAAAAGGATGGAAAGGCACAAATGTGGAGAAAGTTTCTGCAATTAGTTCAATCATCCTTATTGATAATGTCACTCGCAATGGTATCAGAAGAATTCAGAGGTCTACAGAAACAAATCATAGAGAAATACATCCAAACTAATCAGGAGGAACTTTGTCATGCAGCAAAACAATGTCTTTTGACCTCAAACCCAAACGTCGTCAGTGCACAGCAAAATCTAATGATATTGTTCCATACTTGCATACTCAGTATAATCATAGGTCCACTGGCATGTTGTATTTTTATTCTGATCGCATATGATCTAATGCATAACTATTGTTAGAGCAACATGACCATGTCTATCCATGAGTTTGGAAATAGAAGCAGGGAGAGAAAAGTTACCTGTTCTACGTTACCTTCATTCAGTCTTTACAAGTCCTTAACACTGCATTAAAGTAAACACTTGCAATCAGCGGATTTACTCTAGCTTAACCACCTCCCACTCAGACTAAGCCACAAATGCTAAAATACAAATTGTTTGGAGAGTTCTTCCAAGCACTGCTCATAAAGAAAAGTGTTCTTCCATAGTCTTCTCCCAATCTGCTTACAAAGCTGTGTGTATTTTACTGGTAAACAACCAAGCAAGACTAATCTGGGCTTTCACAAAGTTGTTCATCTGGGCACCCTACCTACTACATAACGGGAACCTAGTCTGTCTATTGCCATTAAGCTGTGGGTCAAGCCATGTTGTACTGCATCTTGGATGCATGTGGATTTGCTATGAGCTTTCACAGGATGAGCTAAATGCAGCCATTCCAGGAAACCCCAGGCTCCAAACACTCCACCACCAACCGTTATCCATGCGTAAATATGTCGACACATAAACAACTACACAACCACTGAGTGGTTCTGAGTGGTCTCAATGAGGACTTTGGCTGGGAACGGCTCTCTCCGGGTCCATTTGAGACCACAAGAGATATTTAAAAAAGGAGCCATTTAGTTGTAATCACATTTTGAGTAAATTGTGTTTATATGGGTTGCTTTAACATAAATTGGGTGTTTATTTAGCCCAATCACTATTGCTACAAAGCTCGAAAAATAAAGATATGGCAATATGATTAATGCGGTGGGCCGTGGCAAAGCTGTAATTAAGTCAATCATGTGTGATGAAAGCGGTGAGCTGAATGTGCAGTAATTGGGAGGGGTATGTTTGTTTGGACTCTATCAGTAAAAAGAAGAGACCACAGAGACAGTTACAGTAGATGGGCTACCAATGTGTCTATGCTCTAGCCAGACTCAGTAATGTCTACAGCATGGCAGCTGGAGCCCCTGCAGGTGTGAACAAGAGATTTCTATCACATAACATAGCTACTTTAATTCTAAGGCCTGTTTCACACAAATTGTTTCTTTAAGTCATGAGATATGTGGAATTGGGACTGCTACAGCTACTACACAATGGTCATGGACACTGACATCACATGTTTACAGTAGGCCTATACCGGAATAATCAAATTACTTCCTTTGGTTTCCGTGATAAAAAGATCATGTGCAAAGCATAACGTTGCATAGAATTTTCTGGCTTCAGTCATTTTCAGGTTTTTACATAAAGCTGGTGAAAAAAATGGTCAGAAAAATGAAATCATAACACCAAAATTAGCACATATTTGAGAGCACACACTATTAATCACACTATATTTACTTTTCAGCTACATTTTCATTGTTTTTATGGCCTATTTCATGGTGCTTCTGTTGCTGTTCCTCTAGATCCCATGCTGCTTCTTGGGTGAATCCATCTTGTGAACGCTCTAGCTTTAAATTTGCTATAGCTCTTAACATTGGCATTCATTGCAAGAAAAAATGCTTATCTAAGCAAAATATGTGGTGTCAACTGAAGACGAAAGAAAAGGTTTCACTTCAAGGCATTTAATGTTGTTGTTTTTTTTCGTAGTAATCGTAGTAAATATAGCCATATAGCCGCAGTCACTCTTTTGATTAGCACAAGTTAGATATTTATAGTTTTACAGTGTTTATGAAATAAGTTTTTGATTTTTGAGATACCTGAATATGCTTTAATCCTAATAATAAGTAGAGAGCTGCTAACCTTAGAAGTAGCTGTTACATTATTTGGTGTATATTTATACACACTTTTACACATTTATACTTACTTTCAAATACACATGTGTAAGTACACAATGTCAATTATTTTATTTCCTCAGGAACTGAAAATAAAATATGCAGTCTTTTGACCTCCCCACTTGTTTCAACAAATTAAAAGTGAAAACAATTCTGAATATCATCACACAAATTTCATTAGTGTTTAATAGATAAGGATTTAATACAAATGGCCTTCTTCAAATAAACACATACAATTAATTCATTTTATTTGTTATTATTTATTATTAAACTTTGACAGCAAATAGCAGCAAAGTATACGCCTTGATCAGCTTTCAGATGGATGGTTCGCAGTGTGTAGATTTCATCTTTATTATGAAAAAAGATCCAACGGACCCACTGCCAACAGAACCAGCTCATTCACTAAGCGCCATCCAAACTGCTGCCCTTATTATTCACTTAAGTCATAACTGCTCTTCTCCATTTCAAACAGACCAGTTTTGTCCCTTTGTGTGGCTGTCACCTAAGCTCATTGCTCGCCTCCATTAGGGATCTCTCTTGCGGCAAAGGGCGGACTTTAAAACCCAAACCACCATTATTTCCTTGTTCTCCCATCGCAGCCGCAGGTAACACCTGCTCATGTAAATAGCTTGCCTTGTCTTCAGCACTCTGTGTTTGGAGCTGCACAGTTTGGTGACTTAAAAGGAGAGACACAACTTAATCAGGATTAAGGACTTTCCTATGCTGTTTGACCAGACTTCATGCATTCTTATAATATCCAGGATGATGCTTCCATGAATGTGTGAGAAGTACCCATTCTGACCCCATTGGTTTATGACAGATAGGCTTTTTGCACTTCGCCCTTCTCTCAAGAGACAGATGTCCTTCCAGATATGGCAAAAACAAAAAAAAAAAAAAGAAAAACAAGAAACTCTTCAGAGTGAGGAACATCTCCCTCTAGTGATCAAGTGATTTTAGATGCATTTAGTTGTGTTTTGTTGTATCATGAATACACCAGTTAAACATAGTGAATAAACATTGAAAATTTTTCTCATATTTAAAGTTTTTCAACTTTAAACAGGATTTTACAAAATCGGTGTTTCATAATGGAAGAATTAAGAATGAGAGCGCCACTCTCATTTTTCTATTCAAGGTGCAACCCAGAGCAGTAGATTTAGGCAAGATGGGCAGTCTATAGTGGTAGAAGAATATAAACAAGCAAACCAAAGGTCAAACAGGCAGAGCTCCTTAAAACTGGAGAAAGAAACCTACATCAGATGTGGTCTGTTCCAAGGGAACAGTACCTTACTCAAGGGTACCTAAGGGCAACCTACTGGTCTGGAATTCAAACACATTACCTTCTGGTCCTGGGGCCAACTCCCTAACCACAAGGCCATTCTGTATTGGCAGAATACTTGAGAATCAGGTATTAGTATCACTATCAAATTAGGAAAAGTGTGTTTGGTAATGATACCATGCAGCTCCTGTCCTAACCACAAGATGTCAGTGCCTTCCTTTTAGAGGCAGTTTCAATATCCCACCATTTGACCTATTCATATCACATAATTCTGCACTCTGTACAACAGAACACAGTGTTTTGAGGTGGTTGTTAAAAAATGAGTGCATGCAATGTTACATTGTGCAGGTGGTCTACAAAAAAAGGTTATGGAATATTATGTTAATGGAATCATGGCAGTGTTAGTGGAGCAAACTAAGACACAGTCTGCTCTCTCTCTCTCTTTCTCTCTCTCTCTCTCTCTCTCTCTCTCTCTCTCTCTCTCTCCCCCCCTCCTCTCGGTCTCTGTGAATGTGACACACTTTCTCGTGTTTTGCTCGCGTCACGTTTCTTATTGGCTCTCAGCCAAACAGCCCGAGTCACGTTGACGTGCAACGTGACCTGAAGGATACACAAACAAACACACACACACACTCTCTCTCTCTCTCTCTCTCCCTACACACACACACACACACACACACACACACACACACACATACAAGAAAACACACGGGCAAAGCTAAACCATTAATCATCTGCTCCAATTTTGCCACCTTTCCCAGCGATACACTACCCAACCCTGAGCTAACAGCTATCTCAGCAAGCTGATGGCATTTTTAAGCACGTCACTGAAGGACCTCATCAGTATTCAGCTGTTATCGATTCCTCTGTCCACATACTGCTGATTGTCTTGGTACTTATAAGCACTTTTCAGTGAATAAAGCGGGGTTAACACCCTCTTGCAGGAAAAGCTGCAATTTAAACTGAACACTAAGACACATTATATAATATACTTCAACAACTCTTTTCAAAATAATATTCAACTCTGCTTTTACATACATGAGCACTGTTTGATGGTATGTCAAGATTAACCAAGAATCATACTGCAAAGGCAGAGAAGCTTCTTTGCATTTTTATTGACCAAACCTTTGGTGTTGATATACTATGATTAAATCACACCCCAAGATTAATGGTCCTCTTCAAGTCAATGGTTTTGAGGGTTTGGTTTTTTTTTTGTTTTGTTTTTGACTCCTCCCTACACACATTCTCATTGCCAAGGTGCATTTTTGCAGCTTGAGAGTGAAGTAAAGTGCTGCTCATTGTAAAGTGTCATGATGAAGATGAAAGCCAGCCAGGAACCTTGATGTTTCTAAAGGTAAATGAATGAGAGCGATTCTGGTGGAATCAATAATACTAACATCCGTTCCTCAGAGATACAGGCTAAATGAGTTGAAAGAAGAAGAGCAAATGGTGCTGCACAAAAGACCAATCTCTTTGGAAATAGCTACTTTCAAAGATTATGGGGTTAGCAATGTGTATCACACGTCTCATTTGCGTGGGTGCAAACACTTGAAAGTGATGAAAATGAAATGACTCTCCACTACAAATTTGGACATGTCTGTACAATCAGCCATATATTGGAAAAACAACTGGAAATTAAATAGACATTCTGGAAAACATGACAGCTGAAAGTAGTCACAAACTTTGGAGCTCATTTTATTTTTTTAGGGGCAGCAATGGCCTAGTGGTTAGGGAATCCCAAACCAGAAGGTTGCCCTGAGGTACCCTTGAGCAAGGTATCGTCCCCTTCACTGCTCCGTGGGAGCTTTAAATAGCTGCCCCCGCTGCAGAGTGTGTATGGATGAAAAGCAGAGGCTGCATTTCACTGTATTTCACTACGTGCGGTGCTGTGTTTCATAATGGCAATTAGTCACTTTCACTTTATGGGAGAGTGTGCATGGTAAGCTTGCCCCCCTTTTTGTCTGCACCTGAATGACATGGAAAAATTGCAGGCAAAAACTGATCTTAACATGCAAAGAAAAAGTAAGTTAAAGAAAAAATTCAAACACTCAAGATTTGGTGTGCAGTATAGGACTAAATCATACAGCCACAATGGTTGCTAGCTGTTTGTTAATTACCATTCTTTTAGTGTGCTTTGGAAAGAATTTCATTCATTCACACCACTCTAATCATCACTGAACTTTATATTCCTCCTCTGTCTCATGCTTGCTCACAGCTCCAATAGAGCATCTGCTAAATTAAATAAATACATTTATACTTTTCCTTAAGTGAATTTGTGTCCATTTGCCACCTCTGGTTGGCTTTCAAATGCGCAGTTAGTAAATCTATTCCATATTATATTCAGCAGTAAATGGAGAGTTAGATGTTGTTGAGAGTTGAGAGTTAGATGTTAGATGACCCTATTCCAAACCACAGAATACTCTCCTTGTACTTTTACAGCAGCGGGTGCCTTTTTATGACAGTGACAGAATTCATTTAAAAAAATCATGAAGCCCACCACCATCTCAGAAAGATTCTTAAGTGCTAGCTCTAAAATTATTTAGAGTAATTGTTCTTTTTCCTGTTCTTTTGAAAAAAACAAAACAAAACAAAAAAAAAGATAATTTTAAGGTGTGCTTGTTCCTCCCATTCCACGTAATTTAACATTTAACTAATGTCTTTGAACACCATAAAAATCATTAAGCTCTCCATCCCTAGGTGTATTACGGAGTTATTTATCATAAGATTTATTATTCAGTAATCGCTATGAATCATTTACTAACTACTATGAAATTAATGTTATTTCTGTAGTTGTGAGACTAAGGCAATTTAACTTTAACTTTAATTTAACTTTACTGAATGGATTCATGTATAGAGCTTTGCAGCGTATGTATTGATGGATTTTTGCTTCTTGTATCAATCCAACAGCAAAAAGAGGGAGTAGTGCTGCAGTACTGTAGCGTGAGATGGTCAGCGGTGTTACTGAACTAGTGATTCAGGCAGCAGCTAATGGGAGATGAAGGCCAGAGAAAAAAGGAAAAGAGAATGCAATGAATCAGTGGAGAAGTTCCTGAACTGTGGAATCATGGCCAAAGTGCTTTTATAATTTCTGTTTATGAAACAGAAAACACTTTACTTCAAATTAGTTTGTCAGTTCAAGCTCTCATTGTAAACCTAAACCATATCCATGCCTCCCAAATACTTATTCATCCAAAGTTTGCATTTCACACTATCTGAGTGTGCATAAAACACAGTCTAGTCCAAATTCAGCTTTGTTTGTATAGAATTCAGTCAAAAACATACATGTGAAACCCACTCAGGGTGTTTTTAAGCCTTTCACTCTGACTGTGAGCAGCAACTCTATCACCATGGTTCAGATAATTGGCAAACATATGGATAGATGAATGGATGTTAAGAATTTATATGTTGTGTTGTGTACTGCAGGCTTAATTAATAAAACATGTGCTTGAGTATTTCAGATGCATGTCTTTTTAGCATGTGATATTAGGGGCAGCGTTGGCCTAGGGGTTAGGGATTAAGCCCAAGGATCGGAAGTTTGTGGGTTAGAAGGTTGACCTGAGGTACCCTTGAGTAAGGTACCATCCCCATCACTGCTCCCCGGGTGTTTTAAATAGCTAGCACTTGCTGCATGGTGTGTATGGGTGAGTAGTGTTTGAATTTTGTTGTGGTTCACACTGTACTGTGCTGTGTTTCACAATGACAAATAATCACTTTCCCTTTTCACTTTCACTTCAATGCAGCAGAGGGCAGCTATACATCTGGGGAGCGGTGTTGGTGTTGATACCTTGCTCAAGGGTACCTCGGGGTAACCTACTGGTCTAGGACCTGAACCCACAACCTTCAGATTATGGGATATAGTCCTTAACCACTAGGTTACTGCTGCCCCCCAGAATTAATGTCTAGAATGACATTAAATAAAAATAAAAGCTGTAGATACAGAATCAGGAAAAAGGATCAGTCATTCCAGCTGGGCAACATGAAAAAGGCTACTTAACATGGACGTAAAGAACAATTCCCACACCCCTCAAAAAATAAAGAAGAAAAAAAAGCTTAAATAAATATCTGAGGATCACAAAACTGTAAAAAGAAAAGTCATTAAGAAATAATGGGGTAAATGATGTAGAAAAACTGCTTCTGTGAAAAACAGCTGTCTATATTTAATCAAGGCGAATTTTGTTTGTTAATGGGACACAGAGCAGAGGTTTTTGCAAGTATTAAGCTTGCTTGAAAAACATTAACCCTTGGATGTGAGGTTCTCTGGCCTTGGACAGACCTTGGATAGAGACCTTTTGGAATTGGAGTGGCAGGAAACAAAAAGCCTGCCTGATAATGAATAAATTGGTTTCTGAGCATTCAGAATTAATTTTTTTAATGATATTAACACGAGTGCTTCTTTGATCATTTTAATATCAAAGGTGGTCAGTAAATATATTTGATATGAGCACCTCACACTCTTTTCTGCTTTAAGACAAACCCAAATTTGTAATTAAAAGAAAGAATTTGGAAAAAGTAGTGCTCATTTTTCAGTATCGAAATCAATGAATCAGTATGAGTTACAGACTTCTACAACAGCAATTCATATGAAGTTTATAAGAAATGTGAACATGAAGTATAGAAAAAATCTGCCAGACCCAGATTGTGTTTCATTTTTTAAAAAAGTATTTGCAGTGTGGTTCACTATACTGTCCATTTAAAGTGCACCTCACTACCTTCAAATGCATGGTCTCTTACAGGTCAAGTGTTCATAATACGCTAAATAATAAATAAGACAAAACCTAATGTGACGGTTTGATACATTTAACATTAATGCACATTAACCTTGTTTCCTTTCTAATGAGTGGTTACTGGAAAGTAATGGAACTTTCAACTTCCAAAAAGCACAGTGGATCAGCATGGTAATGGCGGCCTCACGCACAGGAAAACAACTGGTGGTGTTTTCACAGTAAACAGGTTTCTTAGGAACACCAGGGGTGTTATTTTCCAGGAATTGTTGCTATTAGCGTAGATGATAAGAGCATCTTCAAACATAAAGTCTAGCCCCACTTTTTCTCTCTCCTCTACAAAGCACAGGAAATGGAATGAAAGATTTTGTTCAATGTTAGTAGCACAATGTGTACATGTTCCCTAAGTGAAAGTGACTATTCTTGTCATTGCAAGGTCACAGCACAGCACACAAGCCACAACAAAATTGGACCTCTGCGTTTAACACCGTGCAGCAGTATGAAAGCTCCTGGAGAGCAGTGACAGGGATAGTACCTTGCTCAAGGGTACCTAATGGCAACCTACTGGTAAGGGGCTTGAACTCACAATCTTCTGCTCCTGTGGTCAACTCCCTAACCAATAGGCCACCGCAGTGGACCCATGGGCCCAGCACACTTCTGCTGCGCTACTCTGCTATTAAACCACCCCAGATAGGACTTGAACCCACAATCCCTGGCTTAGGAGGCCAATGCCTTATCCATTAGGCCACTGGGGCTTAAAGACCTAACCACTCTGAACATGTACTCTTCCTCTCATGCTCCAGAAGAGCAGTCAGAGAACGATCATCATTGGCAAAGGCTCTTGATGTGAATCATCTAATCATCTAATCTTCCTTATTAAGAAAAAAATTAACTTGTCAGCAACAATAGCCACAGTTCTTTACTTGTGATTCCATAAATGAGTCCAAATAACAGCAAAGCAATACCTTTGTGACACATTTATAGTGTGACCCATTTAAAGTGTAGTTGTATAACTGCATACCACTGTATTATATATTTTCTTATACATTATGAGCAAAGCATGTAAATTAAATAGTACTGCTGTCATAAAAAATCCTATTCCAATTACGAACAATTTATAGAAGAAGAAATTCAGGGACACATTGTTAGGAAAAACATGGGCCAAAGATGGTATTTTTCATGTACATGTCTGTGAAATAAGAAATATTTAATGGTTATAATTACTGAGACTACTGCCACATTAAACATCACAGAAATAATACAATAAATATTTCTGTAGGGTGACAAACATGGTACATTTATTCAACTGCATACATGCTAGCATGGTTCACCACTACATCAGCATACTATTCCTCCAGCTCCTGAGTGGCACTGTTTAAGTGTTATTATGGCCGAAATAGCTCAGTTGGGAGAGCGTTAGACTGAAGATCTAAAGGTCCCTGGTTCAATCCCGGGTTTCGGCAGTCCTTGTTTCTTGGGGCAGTGGTGGCCTAGTGGTTAGGGCGTTAGACGCATGATCGTAGGATCAGGGGTTCAAACCCCTTCCTGATAGGTTGCCCTGAGGTACCCTTGAGCAAGGTGCTGTCCCTGTCACTGCTCCCTGGGCGCTTTCAATAGCTGCCCACTGCTGCATGGGTTTGAGTGTGCATGGGTTAAATGCAGAGGTCCAATTTCATTGTGGTTCATGTGTGCTGTGCCGTGACCTTGCAATGACAAGGGTTGTCACTTTCACTTTTTTTCACTTTTTTTTTTCATTACTGAGAGATTATTAGTTCAGCTTCCTGGGACACACCAGCTAATAGTTGATGTGAGTTCAACAATTTTCTAGACCTGCTCTCTCTGGGTGGGTTGGATGGCCCTTTCTCTGCTCCAGCTCTGTGTTGATTTCTTAGCTAGATCAACAGTATTAGCAGTTAAGGTCCTCCAAGAGTCTTGAGCTGTGAAATTTCTGAATGTTTGATACAACAGTGGTTTATTCATGTGTTAAAGTCTGTGAAAGAGAAAACTGTATCAGTATAATAAGTGCATTTCCAAATATGTATTTATTCATTATCAGTTATTGATTTTGGGGGCAGAAGTTGCCAGTGATAAGGGACTATACCCCAAAATCTGAAGGTTCAGGTCCTAGACCAATAGATCATCACCAGCACTGCTCACCAGATGTATAGCTGCCCCCTGCTGCACTGAAGTGAAAGTGAATATTGGGAAACACAGCACAGCACAACATGAACCACAACAAAATGCAACCCCTGTTTTTCACCCATACACACCGTGCAGCAGGTGGCAGCTATGTAAAGTGCCTGGGGAGCAGTGATGGGGATGGTACATTGCTCAAGGGTACCTCAGGGCAACCTACTCGTCTGTGATTTGAATCTACGATCTTCCAATCCTGGGGTCTAGTCCCTAAACACTGTGTGTGCAGGTTAAATGCAGAGAAGCATTTCATTGTAGTTCACTTTGTACTCTTGTGTATTCAATGACAAATAGTCACTTTCACTTACTGGTCAATTATCAGTCTGATGACAATTTTTTTTTTTTTTAAAACAGTTAACTGCCCATACCAATATAATTGCAACTTCATTAAGTATGAAAAATGTGCTTAAATGAAATGGTTTCTAATCTCAATACATTTTAACATATGATGTTAATAGGATGTAAAGAGCTGCCAAAATATATATAAAGCATAACAATTTTTTAGTAACATTCATGGACCCGTTGGCTCCCTGTGCTGTAAACAAGGCAGCCCTCTCTGCCCCTGTTGATTCTTCCTATTTAAACTGAGACTAATGCATCAGCCAAGATGTCATCCTCTTCACCTTAAGACCATGTGCTTGTGAATATGCATGTGGAAGGGGTTTTATGACTACAAAGACACAGGGTGACCTTCATTTATTCCCTGCTGTGTGTTTTAATGGACATTCGCTTACAACTAGACCATACTGCATGCTCTGCAACTTACTATAAAGAAAAGAAATAAGAATGAAGCAAGCTTAGCATGAACCTCAAAGCTCTGGTTTGGCATTTCCCCTCTCTACTGTCTATCAGAGGGAAGAGTGGAAATATAAGGCTGGCACTTATAAGGGGACACGAGAATGAAAATAAGGACAATGACTTCATAGCATTCAGTATGGAGACAGTGCAGAGCCATATGGTCATCATTAGCTTTTTGACTGTTAAAAGCAGCTGAAGCTACAAAGCCTGAGATGATTACAGATATTTACCTGTTTTTATCCACTGATGTACTTCAAAGAGTCTGTAATGTGGTAAAAGCTTGACTGTCTGGCTGTTCATTATTATCAAGTTTCCAAGACCCAAATTAAGCTTAATTATCTTTTTTAGGGGGTGAGGGAGAAGCTTGCTTCATGCAGCAACTACCCATTAATTCAAATTTGATAATAACCCAATATGTTAAACAAGGAGTAATTTTTAAAACCATTACAAGAAAAAGAAAAGATAAGAGATCACCATGGCAACCACATTTGAGCTATGTGGTTTCACAGAAGGAATTCGACTGAAAGCTGGTAATGTTCATTTATTGTTATACATAATGTAATGAGAATTGTATGGTCATCAAGGATGATTTATCAAGTATTAAATGAATAAAAAGTTATAAAATTGAAAAGAATAATACATTTATTAATATCACTCAATCACTTAAGTCATAACTTCATAACTGCTTATCCTGATTTGGTCACGGGTGGTGCTGGAGCCTAACCTATTACTCATATGGAAGGTGGGGAAAAACACTGGACAGGTCACCAGTCTGTTGCAGAGCAAACACTGACAAACACACACACTCACACATACAACCTGGGGGTAATTTAGCATCTCCAGTTCACCCTGATGTACATATATATTTGGATAGTGGGAAGAAACCAGGGCTCTTGGTGGAAACCCACACAGCCATGGGGAGAACATGCAAACTCCATACAGAAAGGAACCAGAGCACCCCACCTGGGAATCAAACCCAGAACCTTCTCTCTGCCCACTGCATCACCATGCCACCCATATTTAATTATATAACAGATATTTTATATTTACTCATGCTTATCAACTGGTAGCAAAGTTGGATCATTGTACTTGTACCTCACACAGTCATAGTGACCAAAAGCAAGATACAAGGAACTACAAAAACCACCATTAACATAAGGCTTAGATTTTGTGAATAAGCCACGCTCTGTTCTGAATCACTGGGGCTTAAATAGTCAACCATGATGAGCCCAGGTGTGCTCAGTCAGAACACAGCGCCCTCTACCGTAACATACGAAACCTAACTGTGATACAGGGACTTGAATGGCTAATTGATTTATGTATTGCGATCACACAGGAAATTTCTGAGGCTGCACATGAGTTGAAAATACGGTCAAAATAATGATATCATAGCAATGGGTCATAACCATTGTTATTGGGCAAAAAAAAAAAACTTGCTAGGGCAGCTCATATACTAAAATTAGAACGATACAGAGAAGATTAGCATGGCCCCTGCGCAAGGATGAAAAATCATGAAGTGTTCCTTATGGGCAGCAGTGGCCTAGTGGTTAGGGAGTTTGGCCACAGAATCGGGTGTTTTCATAGCTGCCCACTGCTGCACGGTGTTTGAGTGCATGGGTTAAATGCAGAGGTCCAATTTTGTCGGGGTTCACTGTGTGCTGTGCTGTGACCTCTCAATGACAAGAATAGTCACTTTCACTTTATTAGCCAATGGTTAACATACGTTAAATCTTTTTTGTCATTTTTAATGTTTGAATGAAAATAAATTGTGTAAGATGTTCACTTGATGTAGGACAATACATAAAGGCGTCTTCTGACTGATTGAGAATACAAGTAAAGATTTTTAAAAACCACTTAAACTCAAATGACTGGATATTAAGGAATACCAACATGAAACTTTACAAAAGTTGAATATAGCCTTAGATTTTTTCTGGCATTTACAACATTGTTAAAGCTGAGTGAGAGAAAAGTGAATGAAGTGAAACTGACTTTTTTCATTGTGATTACGTATTCAATGAACCCCAACAAAATCTCAAGCACACACCGTGCAGCAGGGTGCATTTGTCCAGTGGTAATGTTGATGATACCTTATCAAAGGTACCTCCGGGGATCCTACCAGTCTGGGACTTAAACCCACAACCTTCTGATCATAGGGCCTAGTCCCTAACCTCTATAATCATTATATTCATGCAATATATATTTTTTTTATTTAATATGATTTTCTTTTCCAGTGGATTTTAAGTAGCTGAGCATGTGTGTAGATTCTATGCTTAGCCTTAACAGTACTGCCAAGCAGCAAGAACTGAGCCAACTAATGCAAATTAGCAAGTTTCAAATGTAGATTCAGTTTCTTTTAAGAAACAAATTGAACCTGTTGAAGCTCTTTATCGATCTGTATACAAAGATTGACTGGCTAGTGCAGGGAGACCCTGTGGCTCAGGCCAGAGCCCATAGTGTTCTGACAAGTGTTGCCTGATAATATTTTCTGTTCATTTAGTGATGTTATTATTGCTGCTCGTGCCCTTCTGATTTATTTTAGAGTTTTGGAAAGATGAGATGATTTCAAGTTCAATTAAATGATCCAGTTTTCAAAAGTAGTCCCAAGCTATGGCTGTATAGTACTTTCATTCTTTGCATGAGAGCTAATGATAAAAACTCTTAAAAAGCCTGTACTACATATATAGAGTCATAATGAGTCTGAAACCTGAAATCCCACTACACTTGCATTATATACAGTACATTTGTTTCAGATCTAACTTTTAAGTCTCCCTACACCTTCTAATAATAATGTGGATCTGTAACCAGCTACCATTGTTTTAACCATCCATAAAGAAAGCAGTCACTTAGCGCTCCCAGAAGTGATGTGGTTTTCAAATTTGAGTTGTATATAGCAAGATGTGTTCAGTATATTGTGAATTTCTTAACAAAACCTTGTTATGGAGCTATGTCTTGCGATGTCATCATACCCCTAGTCAAATTCAACCCTTTTCTCAGGGTCCAGAAATTTTTGTTACTGATTTTATCCTTCCCCTGCTGTCCTACTGCTCTTCTACTTTCCCAGAAGAACAGTAAGTAGTTGAGGGGATGACAGGATCAGGAGGAACGGAGAAAACAAGTAATAAGGGACAACATTGTTTTAGTGTAATGGTGACAACTGATGAACTAACACAAGTTTCAGTATTTGAAGAGCAAATGCTTACTGTAAAACATGTCCCGTATAACTTAATTTTGCAAGCTATTTTCCCAACTGAACTCTGAACAGTATGGGTAGAACCTGGTGTGGACATTTTCCAGACATGCCCTTTCACATGTGGCACAAAATCAAGATTTTTCAGCTATCTCACATGTTGGAAACAATCTTTGTGGTTTTTGGGAGGAATTATGTCTGAGTAGGGCATGCAGGAATAGCCAGTTCATTATTTGGTGATACGTTTCTTGCTGTTTCATGAATTTGGCAAATTAATGTGTTTGTTTTTTTGTTTTGCTATTTGTTACAAGCCATCATATGATAATGTCATCAATATACCAACTTTTGCAGTAAATTCTCTGGAAGATTCCTTAAAGTCAGTGTAAAGTCTGTTTAATTGGCTGGTCTGACTGATACAAACATTTGCAATAAGAGATCCTCCTGTGGGTAATGTCTTGGAAAGTAAAGGATTACAATACATTTGTGTGAGAGATTTCAGAGTTGCAAATTGGGTTCCTTTCAGGTCACAGCTTTTCAGAGTTAGGTGGGGCCTCCATTATTTGGTTGCTTGTTTATCTAGTACATCCTTTCAGGTGCAGATCTGGGGAATTTAGAGATCACCCCAACATCCTTTACTCTTTGCATTGTCTCTCAAACCACTCTTGAGGAATTTGTTTTGCAGTTTTACAAAACTTTTGAACTCTTAAACCGCCAATATCTACCCAGTCCACCAATATCATCTTGTATTTATTTATTTATCTCATGTTGCACTCTGCACTTTATCAATAACACTGCTCCACCACACTGCTACACTATAATCTACCTGGGCTGCTTTGTTCCACAACACTGCGGCCCTCTACGGATGAATGTACTGTCTGTCGTGCCGTCTGTTGTTTTCTGTCTTGTCTGCACTTGTTGCCCCGTTTTGTGTATTATGTTGTGTCTTATGTTGTCTTGTGTCTTGTCTTGTGTGTAGCACCAGGGTCCTGGAGGAACATTATTTCATTTCGCTGTGTACTGTGTATATGGCTGAAATGACAATAAAATCCCACTTGACTTGACTTGACTTGACTTGAAAGTTTACCCTGCTGAAAGAGACCACTGTCTTTTTGGCCCACCACTGCTATTAATGTGGCAAATTTAATGAATACTAGTTCTCTCTAAGGGTTGGTGGTGATCTAGTAGGATACTCACCTATAAACCAAGAGGATGATGGTTTGAATCCCACCTCCAGCACTATCATCATTGGGTTCCTGAGCAAGACCCTTAACCCCAAGTTGCTCCAGGGGGACTGTGCCTGTAGTTAAGAAATGTAAGTCACTCTGGATGAGAGTGTTGTGTGGGGTGGTGGTGGTCTAGTGGTAGGAGACTTAGATTTGCATTCCCAGGTTAGGTTTTAACTGAAAATAATTAGCAATGCATTTTATTATAGATTTGAGAGGTTTCACCTGGAATTTCCACCCACCCACTCATCCATCCATCCTTCCTCTTTGCCTGTCCTAATCTGGGTCGTAGGTACGTAACTGGAGACAAATAAGAAAATGTATCCTGATACAGTTACCAGCCCAAACACAAAAAAACCCTAAGGCCAATTAACATCTCAAGACTAGCTGCATAACAGGACTTTGGACTTTAGAGTCCAAACACTTTAAGATCTGCAACAATTTTATCATTATCATTACAGACAGTACATACAGACAAACAGATTTTTAAACTAAGCCTTAAGTCCAGCCTTAAGACTCTGAAGGCATCATGGCATTATAAGGAAAACGGCAGACATAATTTGTTAAGCTCTTACAGAAATTGTGAATGGGTTTCTAGAAGCATTTACTTCCTAATTTAGAAGGCAAACACTGAACAACGAAATTAAGGCTGACAGCAGGAAAGACGAGGCAAGGCAATTAAAATGTCGGATTTCATGAGGCTGATACCCATCTCAGCAAATTACTTTGAGGAATAGAGGAAACCTCATTCTTTTAAATATGACAAGTGAAAATTAGGAAAGGTATAGTTGGTCAACCCCTACCGTCAGTTGCCTAGCAGCAACCACTGATGCAAATTCACTTTGTTTCCTACTGTTGGAGGGCTTATAAAATCCCCCTGCTTCAAAGCTTTCAGTGACTAGTAACAGAATGAAGAAAATTACTCTGTCTTCCAACACAATTGGAAATTATATAGCAAGCCTAGTTGCATTCACCACAGTGAGAGAAATCCTCATATTTGGCACAGTTGAACATACAGAGTGCCATTCAAAGGCTAACACACGCTGTCACGACAAGATCTGGATTCACATTTTGTTTGATCCTGATGTGAGGATGCAGGGAGACGCATGTGTCTGAGAAAGAGTAGGAGGGTTATTACCGTCACCATGGAGATCACATTATTCCCAGGCTTTTGCAAATCACACTTCTCCAGCTCCCATCTTAAGGGGGAATAAGGCTCTTGCTGCTTTTTCGTGTTGAGCAAGGGGCCTGACTTTGATGTGAGTTGCCAACCTAAGCAGGCCTCTAGATTATCCCTCATTATGGCTTGGCCGGTCTAAAGCCTGATGTCACTTTCAGGTTTGGTGTCAGCAAACTCACCTGCTATTTCTATGGTTAAAATACATTATAACTGGATTTTAACTGCAGATGGTACACATTCAGTTAAACCAAAGTAAAAAGCTCCTCTGAAAAGGAATGGTTATTGCACAGTTTTGTTTTTTTAGGATATAGCTGTTTTTTTAAAGTCACTGATGAGTAAAGGTGTTTCCAATAGCAAATCAATGGAGAAAAAACCAACCTCAGCTTTACCACTTAGCGCAAACATTTATAGCATGTACAAACCCAAATGAGAAAAAGTTGGGATGTTATGAAAAAAATCAGCAATTAAAAAAAAGGCAGTGATTCTTAAAAGGACCTTGATTTATTATATTGCAGACAGTATTAATCCATGCATCAACGTCCTTTTTCATTTAATTTTCATCCATTCCAGAAGTTTGGTTTGGGGCAATTTAGTGATCTATTAATAAGGTAAAAATAAATAAATAAAAGATAATTCAAACAGTTCAGTAGGTTAGTGAAATAAAGATTTGGGACAAAAAAGGTGAAAGGCTAAGAGCTTGTCAATTCATACATGAGCAAAATATTTTAATGCTTAAAAACAGTGAATTGCTATCGTTCAAGATTCAGTTCCATGAATTGAAAATTTAACTGTGTAAAGGGCTACTCTTGATCTCTGATCCCTCAAGCAGCACTGCATCAAGATTCATCATTCATGCATAGCTTCTATTCAGCCCTGCAAGATTACCAGCAAACCAGAAAAAAAAGTAACTCTACATGAGATGGGATTTTATCTTAACTTTCAATGCAAGTTAATGTAACAAAATATTTTTGATTAAGTCTTATTTGTGTCTGATCACCATGACATTTTGACCATGTTAAAGCTAGGCTTTCAAATGATGTAAAAATGTATATTAGCCTATCATTTACTGTTTCTGGGTTTTAAATGAAGTGAAATGAATAAACACTGAGGAGATTTCAATTCAGAAGCCCTATATTCCCTGAACACACTGTTCTTTCTTACCATCAGTCATTTGTTTGAAATATTGACCTAATATACACTGATCACATTCTAATATTGTGCATTAAAGGGGAAAACACACACAACTGCAAATTAAATAAAGACCAAATATGTGTGTAGTAAAAGACAAGATAACATTAACGTACGCTATAAAGATTCTTTTTTTCAGTTTTTTCTCCTCTTTTGAAGACTTTTAAACACTTAAATGTCTCCCTGAACACCTAAAAGATCTCCCTGAGACTATCAGATAGAGTTCACATGCCAATATGGCTTCTAGTATTGCAAGAAGTTCTCTAATCTAATCTCTAATATGTTCTCTCACTTATACAGTTCAACTGCTCTCAGTGGGGTGCCAGACAAGCTGTCAGTGCAAAGGCAACCCTCCACAGGAGTGAAAGCAGCTTTTACAGTGGATTAAACTACATTAATGATGATATTAGCCTGGCCTGTATGAACTTAATGACTACTAGACATGATTCAAAGCCGTGTTGAAAGGGGACTTTGACTCCACACAAGTCAGATATTACATTATTTAATTCAGTGTTTTGGATATTTCATTATATATAAAAAATAAATATGTGTTTTCTAGCTATGTGTACACTGACTCAGTGCTGTTGTCACACTTGGGGTGTTTTGGGTACGCTAGAGGGCGCTCTGTTCTGGCCCCAGGCACACCTGAGCAGCCCCCTGCAGGCAGGTGTGCATCATTGGGAGCTGACTATTTAAGCGATGAGTCCAGAACTGACGCTGACTCGATAGGTAGGTTAAGCCCTGTCTGCGTAACAGGATAGTTTTAGTGTCAGTAACTGGGTGTCTATGACTAAGTATAGGTAGCTTAGTATCAAGGTTGGGTTAAGTTCCTCAGTTCTAGGTTTAAAGTGTTTACAGAACTGCAGTCCCGTTCCTTGTTTTGTAAGTGTGATCAATAAAGTATGTTCGCCTGGCTCCGAGCTGGCGATCCCCTCGGTACCCGCCACCGTTACAGAAGCTGAGCCATAGCCAGTACCTGGGCGATCACGAGCCACGGTGAGCAAGGCGTGTTGGTGACATGAGCGGCTGTCCGGCGAGCGCTGCAGCTGATGAGACACCTGGGAAACAGAGGCGACTTCTCTGGACACTCCGCGAGCATCTGGACGGTGAGAGTGGGTGCGGCGGTTTTGTCGGCGGCCCGCGGCAAAGGAAGCGAGCGCGACTGAGGTCTGGCGTCGCTGCTTCCCTCGATATCATCCCAGACGAGCCACGCTATGGATGGAAGTTCGCTTTGTTCCGGATGCTGATCTCCGGCTGCAGGCGCGGCGCTATCTCAACGCGATGGACGGCGTGTTGTTTTCCGCCCACCAGCGACATGGGCGGGCTTCGTTGACTGCTGGCGTTGCGCAGCGCGAAGCGCGACGCCAACACGCGCCAGCGGCTCGCGAGCCGCGGCACCAACCACGCGGCCAAGCAGCTCAGCGCGGAAGCCACCGAAGCCAGCCCGGCGCCCGCTGCGGTTCAACGCGGAATTTATTCAGCGCCGAGCGCAGCCACGGAAGGAATGCAAAGAAAGCGCCTGCAGCCAGAGGCGAGCGGTGGCAGGCAGTTCTGACACGAGAGCAGGAGGATGGTGAAGACCACTTCCTGCACCATGCAACCCGGGAGGTCGACCAGAAAGCCCTTCGCGGCAAGGAAAGTGGCATCAGAAGTCGACCCACAAACCCAGCGCCGCAATCCACACCTGCTGCACAAAGCGAAGAGGCAATTGCCGAGTTAGTGGGAAGTTCAGAAGAGGATTGATTATGAGGAGAATTGAACATGAGCTCTGTGGTAACTTCAGCACAGAGTGAGGAAGCAATTGGTGAAAGTACTACCTGAAGCTATTGTGGGCAGCCGGGACTGTTCAGTGATATTACTAGTGTAGAAGATCAGAAGCCAGTAGAATCTTTGAAGAAAAAGGAAGGCTGCTGTTTAGTTTCTATGAAACGCATTCCAGCGAGATGAAGACCAGACAGCCTGAAACAGGCACCATGCTGCAACTGATACAGTAATGCGTGGAGCTCACTGTGCTCGGGCGCGATATTTATGCATCCGTATGCCGCTATTGCCATCCAGCTTAGGTATCGCTCACGCCGAAGCCAGAAGCAGAGGAGGAATTCTTCAGTGCGCTCTGCTGCAATGTTCCTGCAAACCTGCCAGAGGTCAGAGGTCAGAGGGAGTGATCCTGCAACATCAGGCAGCTTCCGTGATTCAGGCACTGCATTCAGAAGACACCGGAGGTAGTTGGTGTCAGCCATCATCATTCAAAGACATTAAAGGTCCCACGTTAGGTAGATTTGAACATGAGAGATTCAGGTATTGAGGTCAGTGATATGCATCCAGGCAGCTTTTAGGGGTTTCTGTTCAAAGAATGTTGCTGCAATGCACACCAGCTGCCACCACTGATTCAGGCTCTGCGTAAGAATGCACCAGCAAAAGATTGGTTTTCAGAAGCAGTGCTGGGCAGCAGTGTTCTTCAGAGGAGGGGTTCAGAAGGTGGAAAGTTTGGGCATCAACAAAAACAAGTATCGCTGTTCAGACATGCAATTTGCTGTAAAAGTCACTCCAGAGGAAAGCAGGCAAGTTCTGGCCAAACGGATCAGAGCTGCAAGTACAATCCAATCTCACCTCAGAGATGAAAAAATCCTTCATGAATGTTCAGATCACTGAACAGGAGAGGTTGATGACAAACTCCTGGCAACTGATGGCGAGAAAGAAGCCTCAATGCTACAAGTGAATGCCTCAGTCCTGAATGAAGGGTTGAAGCATAAGGAAAGGATCACTATCTTTCTTCTCACTCAGCTGGAGAGGACCCAAGGACTCGTGTCAGTTGCCAAGGAGATCGAGCCATGGAAACAAAGAAAAGCCTGCAGCCGGGCAAGGTGAAGCTTCAAGAAGGGCCCGAAATTCAGAGAGGAGGAGTGAGGTCTCTGGGAATACAGCTGCAGCTGCGACAGCTGTCCAAAGAAGGGCTGGAAAAACAATGACGGATGAAACAGGATAGCTGTGCCAGACAGCAAGGAAGTTGACACTCCAACCGCTCTCAGAGAAGCTGGGAAGCTAAAATAGCCACTATGGAAGAACTGAATCAGACCACAGCAGAGCTGAGAAGGGTGCAGGACCACAACGTTGCTCTGCAGGCAGAGACTGAGAGAAGTCAGAAATGGGCCAATGGCTCCAGCGAGCTGGAGAAGCAAGGACAGTGGTATGGAAGCAAGATTGGCGATCTTGAGATCTGTTCCTCACAGACACCGAAAGTGCGTGCTACAGGACCTGGTGGTTAATGCCGGCCGCGAACAGCTGAAAAAGAACGGTCTGATGGGAAGCTGAGAGAAGAAATTCAGAGGTTGGTGGCAACAAGATGACTCCCCGTTAGTTCACCCTCCGAGTTCAGCGGAGCTGAACAAGGCCGGTGCGTGGAGGTCAAGTGGAACTCGTGCGTGGAACCAGGAGCTGGGATGCTGCCTCACTGAGCTCAAGCAACGGGAAGTATGACCGAGAAGGAAGGAACTAAAGACAGCAATGACCCTGTCTCAGTTCAAAGTGGCGACAACTTCTGTACTCTGTGGATTCTGTGATAAGAGGCGTGAAGAACAAAGAAGGCAAGGAGTTGGAAGCAGGATTGGTTTATATGAAAAACACCTCTTTGATCCCGCTGGGGTCTGTGGTGCCTGGCTCTCTGCTGGGTTCACCAGGCGGGCGTTCCTGAATCAGAGCGTTCTCCCAGTGACTCTGAGAGTCGGGTTCAGGCGCCAGTCCCGAAAAGATGGACTGAGCCTGCTGGGATTCCTCACCACCGCCAGCTGCCTGACCTTGGCTGGTCGGGAGCCCTTTTGTGTTTTGTGGACCTGACCGTATGTCCAGGCTAGGGACTTGTGTATTGTTTTGGCCTCCCCACAGGTTCAGAGGCTGTGTTCTGGCAAGAACATGCTGAGAGGTTCTGTCTACGTCGGGGTGTTTAGATGCATCAGGCTCTGTTCTGACTGGGCACTGAGCCCCTGCGAATAGATTATTGCATCATTGAGCTGACTGCAGTTCCTCAGTTCTAGGGTTTTACGTGTTTGATTTGCAGTCCCCGTTCCTTGTTTTTGTAAGTGTGATCAATGAAAGTAGTTCTAACTCCTGGCTCCGAGCTGACTCCCTCCGGTACCCCGCCACCGTTACAGCTGTTACTATTCATTGTATTAGTAATCAAATTATCTGCTGATTAAGAATTCTAAGTAATGAACCTTTCAAAAGACATTGCTAAAAAAAAAAAAATTATAATTTCCTTTAATGATGATATAATTTCTAGTAGTTATATTAGTTCCTCAAACCCTATTGATATATAAAGAACAGTGGAAAGTGACTATGCATCATTGTGAGCACACACCATAGCACTCAATGAAATATATTCTCTGCAGTTTACCCATATAGATCATGCAGCAATCCATTCTTGTACATCGCACCTCATATTTTCTACAGTCTCCAAAAATGTAAACAATTCTTATGAATGGGATTAGTTTTGGAGCCCTCACTGAAATTTTTGAAAAAAGGTTTGCTGTGCAGCATCCCTGAGACACTTAGTCTGCTAAATAAAAAATATTTTGACCATGGAAAGGTTAAAAAAAAGAAACAACCCTTAACGACAAAAACTTTGACACCTGACACATTCATTTGTGCCTGTTGAACACTTCTTATGAAACCAAGCTGATGAAACTAAGCTGGTCACCTACCTTAGCTGCTATATTAGCCTCCAATCTGCTGTGAAGGCATTTTGCTAGATTTGGAGTATAGCTGTAATGACTGGATTCTTCCAAACAAGAGGTTTGTTGACGTCAGACAGAGATGTTGGACTTCACTGAAAAAAAACAGTGATTTTTCTGTAGTCACTCATTAGCATTATCATTAGCATTAAGAAAAGAATAAGCTGGAGAAATGAGACTAAACTGTATTGATAATACAGTATATACAGTATAATAAACTTCACCAAAAATGCTTTTTATCCACCAAGTATTAATTTAAGAAAAAATAAATAAATACATTTTTAAAACAACCAATGCTGTAGTCATGCTGCTCAGAACAGGATTTATGTTCATTTTTAAATGGGGAAGGTTAAGTCAGGAAGGGCGTCCGTTGTCCATTGTTTTACCATGGTGTGGATGGAGGGAGGAATGAGGTAGGTGTTATCTTGAAGGAAGAGTATGTGAAGAGTGTTTTGGAGGTGAAAAGGGTGTTAGATAGGGTGATAAGTTTGAAGCTGGAAGTTAAAGGTGTGATAATGAATGTTGTTAGTGCTCATGCCCCACAAGTTGGTTGTGAGATGGAGGAGAAAGAAGAATTCTGGAGTGAGTTTGATGAAGCGATAGAGAGTGTACCCAGAAGAGAGAGAGTGGTGACTTAAATGGATATGTTGGTGAAGGGAACAGGCGATGAGGAGGTGATGGGCTGTTATGTTGTCAAGGGGAGGAATGCTGAAGGTCAGATGGTTATAGATTTTGCAAAAAGGATGGAAATAGATGTAGTTAATACTTACTTTATAAAGAGGGAGGAGCACAGAGTGACATACAAGAGTGGAGGAAGATGCACATAGGTGGATTATATCCTTTGCAGTCCTTCATTCCTACCCAAGATGGCGGCGCGGTAACACGCAGCGGCCGCTCCGGGGTCCAAACTTTGGTGCTAAAGTCTGTAAAAAGTCTTTCATCCGACTACTTTTCACCATAAGACTTGCACATGAGCGTCACATCCGTGAATGCTCTTAAACTTAACCGCCAAACACTGCTGGAGCTCAGGAATCAGTCAGGATTCAGTCTTCCAGCGACTCTCCGAACAACGCTACGGGAGCTCGGCGTGCTGAGAAGACCAGGCCTTCAGTCCACGAGATCGCCTGCTGAACCTGGCCGACTGAGAGGACATAGGAAGCGGTGTGAGAGGAAACAGAAACGCGGCAAGCATGCTGGGGTCCGGGCTCAGCTCAAGGCTAACGCTAGCCGACCGGCTATCCCGTCCGTCCTCCTCGCCAATGTCCGCTCCCTGGATAATAAACTGGACTGTATACGACTCCAGCTGAACACCCAGCGTGAGTACAGAGACTGCTGTGTTTTTGTTTTTACAGAGACATGGCTCAGCAACAGCATACCGGACACCGCCATCCAGCTCGCCGGACTCTCCGAGTTTCGTGCGGACAGAAACTCCGCTCTGTCCGGAAAGACCCGCGGAGGGGGGCTGTGTGTTTACGTAAACACACAATGGTGTACAAACGCTGTGCTGGTCTCAGTACACTGCTCAACACTGCTGGAGGTGATAACAGTCAGGTGCAGACCGTTTTATTTGCCCAGGGAGTTCTCTACAATGTTTATTTCGGCGGTATACATCCCACCCAGCGCTAGTGCTAACAGCGCTAGTGCTAACAGCGCTAATGCTAACAGCGCTAATGCTAACAGCGCGCTGGCTGAACTTTATGGAATTATCAGCGGACTCCAAAACTACCACCCAGACGGATAATTTATTGTTGCCGGAGATTTCAACCATGCAAATCTCAGGTCAGTTCTCCCTAAATTCCATCAACATGTGAACTTTGCGACGAGGGGGGAAAACACGCTGGACTGTGTTTACACAAACCTGGCCGGCGCGTACAGAGCGGAGCCTCGCCCCCACCTCGGACACTCAGACCACATCTCTGTGCTGCTGATCCCAGCGTACAGACCCATCGTCAGGCACGTGAGACCCACCCTGAAGCAAGTAAAGACCTGGCCCACAGGAGCCATCTCTGCTCTTCAGGACTGCTTCGAACGCACAGACTGGCACATGTTTAGGGAGGCTGTAACCTACGGTGACTCCATCAACCTGGAGGAGTACACAGCTTCAGTGACTGGCTACATCAGCAAGTGCATTGAGGATGTTACTGTCTCCAAGTTCATCATAACACGACCCAACCAAAAGCCATGGATGACCGCGGAGCTGCGCAGACTCCTGAGAACCCGGGACAAGGCCTTCAAGTCAGGGGACGAGGCCGCCCTAAGAAAAGCGAGGGCAAACCTGTCTCGGGCCATCAGAGCGGCGAAGCGAGCTCACGCAGAGAGAATCCATGGCCACTTCAAGAACACAAGACACACGGCGCATGTGGCAGGGCATCCAGGCCCTCACCAACTACAGGACATCTCCACCTGCCTGTGACGGTGACCCCTCCCTCCCAGATGCGCTGAACCACTTCTACGCACGGTTTGATGCAGCGAACGACACGAGAATGAGGAAGACCACCCCTCCTCCGAACGACCAGATTCTCCGTCTGACCACAGCCGAGGTGAGAAGATCTCTTCTCAGAGTCAACCCACGGAAAGCTGCTGGTCCAGACAATATTCAAGGTCGAGTGCTCAGAGGATGTGCAGAACAGCTGGCAGTTTTTCTCACTGACATCTTCAACACCTCTCTGAGCACCACTGTTGTTCCAAGGTGCTTCAAGACCACCAGCATCATTCCAGTGCCTAAGAAACCATCCATCTCCTGCCTCAACGACTATCGTCCCATCGCACTCACACCCATCATCATGAAGTGCTTCGAGAAGCTGGTCATGAGGCACATCAAGTACCAGATCCCCTCCTCACTGGACCCCCTGCAGTTTGCGTATCGTCCCAACCGTTCAACGGACGATGCAATCTCCACCACCCTCCATCTGGCCCTTTCTCATCTTGACAGAAAGGACAGTTACGTCAGAATGCTGTTCATCAACTACAGTTCAGCATTCAACACCATCATCCCTCAGCACCTGAGTGAGAAGCTGAGGCTGCTGGGCCTGAACACCTCCCTCTGTAACTGGATCCTGGACTTCCTGACTGGGAGACCCCAGTCAGTCAGGATCAGTAGCAGCACCTCCAACACCATCACACTGAGCACAGGAGCCCCCCAGGGCTGTGTGCTCAGCCCACTGCTGTTCACACTGATGACCCACGACTGTGCAGCCAAGCACAGCTCGAACCACATCATCAAATTTGCTGATGATACAACCGTGGTGGGTCTGATCAGTGGTGGAGACGAGGCAGCTTACAGAGAGGAGATACAAGAGCTGACGGACTGGTGCAGAACCAACAACCTGTCTCTGAACGTCGACAAGACTAAAGAGATGGTTGTTGACTTCAGGAGATCACGTCGGGACCACACTCCACTTATCATCAACACCTCACCTGTGGAGTTGGTCCAGAGCACCAAGTTTCTTGGTGTTCACATCACCGACAACCTCACATGGTCCCTCAACACCAGCTCCATCACAAAGAAAGCCCAGCAGTGCCTCTACTTCCTGCGCAGACTGAGGAAAGCCCATCTCCCACCTTCCATCCTCACCATCTTCTACAGAGGAACCATCGAGAGCATCCTGAGCGGCTACATTACTGCCTGGTACGGGAATTGCAACGTCTTAGACCGCAAGTCCCTACAACGGGTAGTGAGAACAGCTGAGAAGATCATCGGGGTCTCTCTGCCCTCTGTACAGGACATTTTCACCGCTCGCTGCATCCGCAAAGCAACCAGCATTGTGGATGATCCCTCCCACCCTTCCCACACTCTCTTCTCCCTCCTGCCATCCGGGAAAAGGTTCCGCAGCATACGGGCCTCTACTTCCAGGATGGGAAATAGTTTCTTCCCCCTGGCCATCAGACTGTTGAACTCTGGAACCACCAATATCATGGACTCTTAAAACCCACCAATAGCTTGAACTCTTAAACCCACCACTTCACCCACCACTTCCTCCACTTTTCATTCTGTATTTATTTATTTATCTCGTGTTGCACTCTTGCACTTTAAATACAGTAACACCGCTCCACCACACTGCTACACCATAATGTGCCTGGGCTGCTTTGTTCCACATCACTGCAGCCTTCCACGGATGAATGTACTGTCTGTCGTGCCATCTGTTGTTGTCTGTCTTGTCTGTCTTGTCCGCACTTGTTGCCCCGTGTTGTGTCTTATGTTGTCTTGTGTCTTGTGTTGTGTCTTGTCTTGTGTGTAGCACCAGGGTCCTGGAGGAACGTTATTTCGTTTCACTGTGTACTGTGTATATGGCTGAAATGACAATAAAATCCTACTTGACTTGACTTGACTTGACTTGATATCCTTCAGTTTGAAGGAGATTGGAGACTGCAAAGTAGTGACAAAGCAGAGTGTAGCTAAACTGCATAAAATGGTGGTCTTTAAGATGACCTTGGAGGTCAAGAAGAGGAGGAAAAGTAGGGCGGAGTTGACGATCAAGTGGTGGAAGGTGAAGAAGGAGGACTGCAAGGTGGAATTCAGCCAGGAGTTAACACGGGCACTGGGAGGTGTTGAAGAGCTACCGGATTGCTGGGAAACTACTGCAGATGTGGTATGGCAGACAGTTAGAAATGTACTTGGTGTGACATCTGGAAGGAAGAAGGATGATAAGGAAACCTGGTGGTGGAACCCAGAAGTCAGGGAGTGTATATAGAAGAAGAGGCAAGTGAAGAGGAAGTGGAATAGTCAGAGAGATGAAGAAAATAGACAGTAGTATAAGGAGATGAAGCATGGGGTGAAGAAAGCAGTGGCAAAGGCTAAAGATAAGATGTTTGGTGAATTGTATGAGAGGTTGGACAGTAAGGAGGGAGAAAAGGACCTATACCGATTGGCTAGACAGAGAGGCAGAGCTGGGAAAGATGTGCAGCAGGTCAGGGTGATTAAGGATATAAATAGAAACACACTCAAAAGTGAATAGCAGATGGAGGGAGTACTTTGAGTGGCTGATGAATGAAGAGAATGAGAGAGAGAAACACTTGGATGATGTGAGGACAGTAAACCAGGAAGTGCAGCAAATAAGCAAGATGGAAGTAAGGGCAGCGATAAAGAGGATGAAGAATGGAAAGGCTGTTGAGCCGGATGACATTCCAGCAGAAGCATGGAGGTATTTAGGAGAGATGGCAATTGAGTTTCTGACCAGATTGTTTAACACAATCTTGGAAAGTGAGAGGATACCTAAGGAGTGGAGACTAAGCATACTAGTACCGATTTTCAAGAAAAAGGGTGATGCACAGAGCTGTAGTAACTATAGAGGGATACATTTAATCAGTCACAGCATGAAATTATGGGAAAGAGAAGTGGAAGCTAGGTTGAGAAAAGAGGTGATGATCAGTGAACAGCAGTATGGTTTTATGCTGAGAAAGAGCATTACAGATGCAACGTTTGCTCTGTGAGTGTGGATGGAGAAGTACAGAGAAGGTCCAAAAGAGTTGCATTGTGCCTTTGTGCACTTCGAGAAAACATATGATCAAAAATATAGTCAGGGTGCCTAGAGAGGAGTTATGGTTTAGTATGAGGAAGTCAAGTGTTGCAGAGAAGTATGTGAGAGTAGTTCAGGATATGTATGAGGGCAGTGTGACAGTGGTGAGATCTGCAGTGGGAGTGGTGGATGCATTTAAAGTAGAGGTTGGAATACATCCAGGATCAGCGCTGAGTCCATTTTTGTTTGCACTAGTAATGGACAAGCTGACAGATGAGGTTAGACAGGAGTCCCCATGGACTCCTATGGGTGGTGGTGGTCTAGTGGTAGGGTACTTGCTTAAGGACCAATTGCTCAAGAGGTTCCAGGTTCAAAGCCCACGTCTAACACTACCATCACTGGGTCCATGAGCAAGACCCTTAACCTTGAGTTGCTCTACCCTTAACCCTGTAATTAGGACATGTAAGTCATTCTGGACAAGAGTGTCTGCTAAATTGGCCGTAAATGACAATGGACAATGATCTTTGCTGATGATATTGTGATCTTTACTGAGAGTAGGGAGCATCTTAAAAAGAACCTGGAGAGGTGAAGATATGCTCTAGAGGACAGGAATGAAAGTGTGTAGAATAAAGACAGAGTACATGAGTGTGAATGAAAGGGTGTGGTTAGAATGCTGGGAGTAGAGGTGACAAAGGTGGAGGATTTTAAATACCTAGGATCAACAGTTCAGAGTAACATAGAGTATGGAAAAGAGGTGAAGAAGAGAGCACAGGCAGATTGGATGGAGAAGAGTGGCTGGAGTGATTTGTGACAGATGGCTATCAAAAAGAGTGAATGGCAAGGTGTAAAGGACAGTAGTGAGACCAGCAATGTTGTACGGGTTGGAGATGGTGGCACTGACGAAAAGACAGGAGGCAGAGCTGGAGGTGTCAGAGTTAAAGATGCTGAGATTTTCGTTGGGTTTGACGTGGATGGTCAATCTCAGGTTAGAGCTCAGGTTAGATGTTTTGGAGACAAAGTTAGAGAAGCAAGGTTGCGTTGGTTTGGACATGCCCAGAGGAGAGATGAGGATTATATTCGGAGCTGCCAGGAAAGAGGAAAAGAGGAAGACCAAGGAGGAGGTTCATGGACGTAGTGAGAGAGGACATACAAGTGATTGGACCTCAGATGCAGAGGACAGGAAGAAATGGAGACAGTTGATCCGCTGTGGTGACTCCTAAACGGGAGCAGCCGAAAGACAAAGAAGAAGAAGAAGAAGATCAACATCCCCACCAAAACAAGTGCAATCCCAGTCTCAACCTAAAGCCCAAAGAAAACATGTGTGAGCTGATAAGGAGAGCAAAAGAGATGAGCTCAGATCCAATCAAGCACTCTAGGAGAAGACTCACTCCTGTTATGTTTTTAAATACAGGTTACACAATACAATACAAGTTTTATGGGCTCTGGGTTGTGGAGAGGTGGAATTGTAGGAATTAATCTTCACTGTCAAGAGTTATCTTGACAGTGCTACTAAGAACATTCCTGAAAAAAATGACCAGTTATACATCATTTATCTCCATTGTTTGATATATTTTTTTAAATTATGGCTTACATACAAAGTGATTCTCCAAACTCCTTGTGTAGGCTTTCCATCTGTAATAAGGCTAATATTTTGAAAGTCGTCATTCACATTGCCATGGGCTACCGAGCATTTTCTTGGCAATGAATACAACAGAAGCTGTCAAGAGAGTCTGTAGTTGTAAGGCAGGGATGAGGAGTGTAAGTAATGAGAGTGTGACAGGCAGGTGTGAAGGGTCAAGGGAGGTAAAAGGAATCCGACAGAATGGTTGACATCTGGAAAATGGAGGTCAATTTGTCTATTGGCTGAGAAGGGTTGGAAAACACCTTTTATCTGCAAGGCACTTAAACTGCTAGAGATAACAGTAATACCCTTTTCAAGATGGGGGTTTCTAAGAGAGATTCTATGATGGGAAATTCAACAAGGTCCTACAGCTGTTGACAGCTGCAAAATCAATAAGCCTTTTGTTAAGAACTCCCATGTTTTTGATGATTCAATGCATCAGATGTTTCACATTAAGCAGTCTAGAAAATACCTCAATGAATTTTCAAATTGTGGCAAGAAACCAGAAGTCAGTTCACATACAGTAAGTTGTGCTATGTGTTATGTTTGTTCATTAAAATCATTGTACAAATAGTTTTGTGGAGGATTTTTTTTTTTAAATAAGGTGCTAATTATTAGTCTTTATATTATTAATAAATCTAGACTGGAAAGTTTCAGCTTCATGTACACTGCCTGTTCATATGAAAAGTCACCACCTGGATTTAACAAAGCAAATAGGTTACAGCCTCCCATTGGATAATTACTGCATGGATGATTATGTTTTAGCTGGAAACAAGTTATATAACCCTAACTGATGCAGTGAGTAGCTTCTCATTACTTAAACAACCATGTCAGAAGACATATCCTGTGGTCATGGAAAAGATGTTTAAAATGGGTCAAATTATTGGCATGCATCAAGCAAAGAAAACATCTAAGGAGAAGCTGAAATGACTAAAATTGAGCTAAGAACTGTCCAACACATTATTAAAAACTGGAAGGATAATGGGGAACCATCATCTTCGCAGAAAAAATTTTAAAAAAAACTTGAATGACCATGATCAGCAATCACTCACAGCTATGTTCAATAGTGAAATTAAGTGTATTTCCACACACACAATGTGAAGGGAACTCAAGGGATTGGAACTAAAAGGTTGTGTAGCCTTATGAAAACCACTGATTAGTGAGGCTAATGGCTAAAAAGGCTTCAGTTTGCTAGGGAGCATAAATATAGGACTCTGGAGCAATGGAAGAATGTCATGTGGTCTGATGAGTTCAGATTAGCCCTGTACCTGTAAGAGCGTATCAGGATAAGAAGAGAGACGCATGAAGTTAATGCACCCATCATGCCAAGTGCCTACTGTACAAGCCTGTGGAGGCAGTGCTATAATCTGGGGCTGCTGCTGTTGGTCAGTACGAGTTTCAGCAACATTATGTGCCCAAAGAATGAGGTCAGCTGACTATCCCATTGGACTATCCCATATACTGAATGAGCAGGTTATATTCCACCTGTGAATGTCTTCTTCCCTTATGGCACGGGTACATTCCAAGAAGACAATGCCAGGATTCATCAGGCTGAAAGAGTGGTTTAGGGAGCATGAGGGAGCATTTTCACACATGGATTGGCTACCACAAAGTCCAGACCTTAACTCCATTGAGAATCTAAGGGATGTGCTAATGTCACGGATATGGTACAGTAGAGGGCGCTCTGTTCTGACTGAGCACACCTGAGCTCATGAAGGCACAGGTGTGCTTCATTGGGGCTGGCCATTTAAGGCGCAATGAGTCAGAACAGAGCGTGGCTCATTAACAGAGGCTAAGCCTCATAGTAATGTTGAATTTTTAGATCCTTGTGTTTTGTTTGAGTACAATGGAAAATAAAGTTAAGTTCCTGATCCCTGGCTCCGCATTGACGTCCTACCCACACCACAACAGCGTTACAGAAGGAGAAGAATTTGCACAGTGATCCAACTCTCCCATCATTTCTATAAGATCTTGGTGAAAAACCAACTATGGGTTCTCGTACCTGCATAAATCACGCTCAGTAGGACGTGGTGGTGGCCTGGCTGCAATTTTTGATGAATCATTTAAGGTTGATTCAAAAACTACTGAGAGCTTCCACACATTTGAAGTGATGCTGCTAAGCATTAGGTCTGATTTAGCGGCCCATATCCTATTAGTTTATAGACCTCCAGGACCATATGCTGCCTTTATTAATGAATTTGGCAATCTGCTCTCTGACTTGGTTGTTAGGTTTACTAGATTTGTGATGCTAGGCGACTTTAACATACATGTTGATACAGAGACGGATGCAGGTGCCAAAAGCTTCTTAACGCTCCTCGATTCTGTGGGTTGCACCCAACATATATCAGGACCTACCCATGTACAAGGACACACGCTAGATCTAATTATTTCGTATGGACTTGACATTGATACTGTACTGGTCCACTCCTTAAATAAACTTTTTTCCGACCATTCTTTAATCACGTTTGAGATTAATATGTCTCCAACGTACCTCAGTGAAAGGACTAGTACAACACGACACCTAAACAGGGCTAAATGTGTTCAGTTTATGGAGGCCGTAACAGAGATAGACTTCACCGGTAACAAAACTGTTAATGACATCACCGACATGTACAATACAGTAGTTGGGCAGATCCTTGATCAGGTAGCCCCAATTAAGATAAAGAAGGTCAGAACTATCAGGCACTCTCCCTGGTTCAATGATCACACACGGGCTGCTAAGCGGGAGTGCCGTAAGCTAGAACGCAGATGGAAGACAACAGGTCTCCAAGCCTCTCAGGCTCTATGGTCTGCTAAACTAAAACAATATAAGAAAGCTCTATATAGTGCTCGCACTGAGTACTATTCAAAACTTATTGAAAACAACAAGCATAACCCCCGCTATTTATTTCAGACACAAGCTCAGCTAACAGACAAAACTGATAAAAGGTCAGCATGTAGTATTACTAACGATAGGTTTCTTAAGTTTTTTAAAGATAAAATTAACAACATTAGGCTCCAAATGTGCCCTATTAGCCCTCGAATTAATCCACTACCAGAACAGTGCTCACAAAATTTTAGTGATTTTAATCTCATTGATAACTCTGAGCTATTTTCCGTTATAACCAAGGCAAAGTCCACAACCTGTCGGTTAGATCCCATTCCAACCAAGCTCCTGAAGGAATCCTTAGGAGTACTATCAACACCTATACTTGATATCATGAACGCATCCTTGACCTCAGGTGTGGTCCCCAATCAGTTTAAAACAGCAGTGGTTAGACCACAGCTTAAAAAACCTAACTTGGACCCTCGCTCACCAAGTAATTATAGACCTATCTCTAATGTCCCATTTCTCTCTAAGATTCTAGAAAAACTAGTTGCGAGACAACTGCAGTCATATCTAGACACGCATAACCTCTTAGATAAATTCCAATCAGGCTTCCGGCTTGCCCATAGCACAGAAACTGCTCTAACTAGAGTGGTGAATGATATAATGGTCTCGAGTGATGCAGGAAACATCACTGTTCTTGTTCTCTTAGATCTTAGTGCTGCGTTCGACACGGTAGATCACTCCATTTTAGTAAATAGGCTTCACTCTACTGTCGGCATTAGCGGAACAGCCCTTAAATGGTTCAACTCCTATCTTACAAACCGTTACTACTTCATCCAAATGGATGATTATGGCACCCCCTCACCTATGTCACTAGTTAACTATGGAGTCCCACAAGGGTCGGTGTTGGGCCCAGTGCTCTTCTCCCTCTACATGCTCCCACTAAGCATTATTATACGGAAGCATAATGTTAGTTACCACTCTTACGCTGATGACACTCAGCTATACTTATCTTTTAAATCATGTGATAAAGCATCAACCGGCACCTTAATTAGCTGCCTCAGTGATATTAGGGATTGGATGAATAACAACTTCCTCTCACTAAACCCCGAAAAAACTGAGCTGCTCTTGTTTTGTAGTAGCGATGTAGACAGGGCCAACTTCATTTCGCATATCCGGGATGCAGGGTTGAAGTTTTCAGTTAGTACTCTGGCACGTAACCTTGGTGTTATTTTCGATTCAAATCTTTCATTTAATCCCCATGTTAATGCAGTTGCGAAGACATGCTTCCTGCACCTTCGGAACATTGCCAAACTACGGAGCTTTCTGTCAATGGAAGACACGGCAAAAGTAGTACATGCATTTGTATACAGTAGATTAGATTACTGTAATGCCCTACTTTCTGGAAGCTCTCAGGGCACATTAAGCACCCTACAGCGCATTCAGAACACAGCCGCTAGGATTGTTAGCAGGAGCAGGAAGTACGACCACTCCCATACTCTCCTCGCTTCACTGGCTTCCTGTTAGGTACAGGGCTGACTCCAAGGTCCTCCTCTTAACCTACAAGGCACATAAAGGTCTTGCCCCAATATACCTAACCGAACTGCTTAATACCTATACACCTAACCGCCCACTTAGATCCCAGAATAAAGATCTCCTAATTGTCCCTCGCATAAATAAATGTATAGGAGCACGAGCTTTCAGTTACAGGGCACCTAGATTGTGGAACAGCTTGCCTGCTTCTGTACGGGATGCCGATTCAGTCTCAGTCTTTAAATCACAGCTGAAGACTTACTTCTTTAGTTTAGCTTACCCGCACCAATCACCATAGTGCACCATTACTAATGTCGCTGGTGCTGCTGTACATGCCATCGCACTGTTGTTTCATTTCTGTGTTTATCACTACTGGATCCTGCTCATTACTGACCCCCTCATTCCATTTCTCTCCCCACATGTCCGGGTGGGCCTGCTGTGGTCATCACCTGAGTCCAATGCCGAGCTACCATCTGGTCTGTGTGATGCATCTGATGCGCCAAGGGACCCTGGCAGCTCATCGGTACCTGGAAGAAACTTGGGACTCCTCACTGATCCTGGAGTCTAAAACCTAACTAACTTTGTACTGTTAGTATACCCAAGGGGGTTGGGTAGCCGGTTGACCTTGGACCCTCAGAGGTTTTTTTCTCCACATAGTGGAGTTTTTGGTTCCTCTCCTCCGTAGTCGTCCGGCTTTAACATCTATTACTGTAACCTGTTCCATCATCGACCTTCAATGTAAAGTGCCTTGGGGCAACTTTGTTGTAAAAGGCGCTATATAAGAATAAATTGAATTGAATTGAAATTGAATTGAAAAACAATAATGCAATTTATTTCTGGATGGAAATAAATGTTGTGATATTGCAGAAGTTTATTGAAACAATGCCACAGCGTATGTGTGCCGTGATCAAAGCTAAAGGTGGTCCGATTAAATATTAGAGTGTGTGACTTTGTTTTGGACAGACAGTGTATTTTGCCCACTGTTGTACTATACAAAATTATGGTGAAAGAAGGGTACATTGATGGTTTTGGTAGGATGTGGAGTTGGGGGTTAGCTGTGCAATTACATTGACATTAATTCAACAGTTCACAAATTAAATTGAATTTTAGCTTAAAAATGTAAAGAATCTGTCCACGGAGACAGGTAAACAAATTTACCGCCACACTTGTATGTGAACCCCTTCTAAACCTTGCCTAAAACTGTTCCCATTTTCCATGTGCTGGATGCTATAAAATACTATATTTAAACACAGAAATGCAGCATCAGCTTGACCTGAGCATTTATTTTCTATGTTAAATAGGTTCAGAAAGATTCAGCCATCACTGTATCACTGCAGGTGTCACCACAATATACTGATGTAATGATTTTAAACAGGGTGGGACAAAGCACTGTCACTTAATCAATGTTTGTGATTCCCAAAGAAAGTTAATACCATTTTATGGCATCCAAAGTGTAAACACAGAATGAAAATCTTCTTGACTGAATCACTCAATTCTTTCTTGTGTTTTACTTTCAAACACCTGAGTGCTGATTTAGGGAAAGGAAAGCACGGTCAAGCCAACTTTATTTAATTTTTATAGCATTTTTTACAGCCGTTGTTGTCTGAAAGCATCTTTATAGAATCTGGGTTCGAGCCCCAGGGGAGCAGCCAAAATTGATGGAGGAAAGCTTCCTAAGACTGGAAGAGGAAACCTTCATAGGAGCTAAGACTCAAAAGGTGAACCCATCATCCTGTGGTCGACACCAGACAAAAAAGAGCCTGAAAAGTGGTGAACCACTGTCTTAGATATTAATGAAATAAGGAAAAATAATGAAATATTACCATGCCACACCATAGCAATGGATGTTTACAATGCTTCATACCTCTGCTGCACTATGTATACGTTGCCCTGTGATCTCCCAGTATCAGCTATCCTGCAGTCTTCCAGTATCAGCTGCCCTGCAGGCTACTGACTTCATAAGAACTCCCTGCCTACTCCAATATAAGCATATATGACAGGATGACAGGTCATCAAGAAGTTTCTTCTTCAGAGCTTCCTCTACAAGTGCGGACAGTTGTATTCCAAACAGCTACCTTGTAGGTCAATGCTGTAGGTACACAGTAAATAAAAATTTACTAGCTTTTCCTGTGTTGACTTTTTTTTTCTTACCAGAGAAATACTCTTGGTTGCTTTCTGGGTGATGGAACACTGTCATTCTATCCCTGATGTATGTATAATCAGTGACAACACTATACCTGATACGCTTGTTCCAGCATCACAGTAAACATACCATGAGTGTCTCAATTTTACTTATCAGCATCTTAGTAGGAACAGTCTGAGGAGAAGCCTTCCTCTGCAGATAGTTTTGATGCAATCTGTTAAGGATTCAAAGACTGCAGAAACAAAATAGGTCATTCCTGCTCCCTGATTAGCACAAAGGGTGATGTTATTGAACACTGTTGTTTGCACAGAACAGGCAAGATTCACAGGAGACACAGCTAGACAGTAACTGGGTTAGTTGGGGTGAAAAAAGTAAAACTTTGCAACGGTACACTAGTTCATGGATTCAAAACGTTACTGTGGTCCCTCTTGGGTGGTGCAAATCCATGAAATAGGCTCTTAGTGAAACAGTGGGTGATGAGAGGGATGTGATGGATTTTGCAAAGGATCTTCAACCTTGTTTGATATCAAACAATTCAGTGGGTAGTGAAGCCATGTTGGGTCTCAATGCCAATGGTACAGGGTCCAAATTCACATTTACATATATGGCCTTTAGCAAATGCTCTTATCCAGAGCAACTGTCCATTTCCTAACTTCAGCAATTTCTAATTCCTAAGTCCAGAGGTTAGGGGTCTTGCTCAAGAAACACAATGGTGGTAGTGGTGGGATTTGAACCTGCAACCTTTTGCTCTAATGGAGTGTATCATACCACTAGACCACCACTGCCTGCGAAGACCTCTGGTGACAACAAGAAGGAACAGATAAATAATTTAACATGTGCTATTTGTACTGAAACAAGAACGCTGAAAGTTAAACCTGACAAGTATACACCAGTGCTTAAGAGTTCCATTAAACAGTATATAGGACCCACTACCTACATAATTTTCGATTGGGTTGAATGATTTACATATTGTGAAGCTCAAAAGATATGTTACAGTCAGTGAGCTGTTGTGTTGTTCAAATGTGTTTTAAAAGGTTACAGTGCCCGCTACAGTGCTCCTGGAAGGCAGATGAATCGAAAACTCACCAGGGAGTGTAAATACATGTTACTAACTGAGAGGGAGCCCATGTTGAATAAAATAGAATGGGTTTCAATGTGTTTCAGTAAAGAATTTTAGAGTAAAAAAAGTGTAAAGCCAAAAAGGGTTTGACAGGCCACTTCTGGACTAAGGTTTAGCCAGACAGAGAGAAAAGCTTCTGAGGTGCTTAGGATATGAGTGCTGACATCCAGAGAAAGGAAAAATGTCTGTCCCAAATACTGTATCCACTAAAAAGAGATAAAACAGATAAAAGTAGATTCTTACTAATTCTAACTAAACTAACTGTGATGCTTTCATTTAGGTTATCATTATGTTATTCAGCTCATAGTAATTAGCAGTATCAGATGGGCTTTCAGTAGTTTTGTACCAACAAAATGAAAAAGTGCCTCTGCTCTTCAGTGTAAAACTGTATCAGACAATTTAGATATGATAAAAGTGCAGATTCCAGACTTAAATTTATAGTTTTTTGCATACACTTCAGTTTCACCATTAATCACAACATTTTTTATACATAGTCCCCCTCAATTCAGGGCAATTCAGATGACAGAAAAATCCTCACTATGGCAAAAAATCCCCAAATGCCTGCCTAACAGATCCGAAATAGTTTTCAGGAGGCAGCTGTGTCTTTGTTGGATACAACAATCCACAGAAGACTCCATGAACAGGAATACAGAGGCTACACTGCAAGCTGCACACCATTGGTTAGCCAGATTACAGTTTATGAAAAAGTACTTAAAAGAGCTGCAGAATTTTGGAAAACTTTGGACAGAAAAGACCATGTTTAGACTTTATCAGAGTAAGTGTAGGAAAAAAGTATGAAGACGAAAAGGAACTGCCCAAGATCCAAAGCATACAAGCTCATCTGTTTAATATGATGGAGGGATGTTACAGTTTGTGCATGTATGCCTGCCAGAGTTACTAAAACTCCTATCTTCATTGATGATGTAACTGTTGTCAGTAGTTGCAGAATAAATTCTGATATCAGTATAGAAGCATCTCAACTGCTCCAAACACCAACTGGATGGTGCTTCATCCTGCAACAAGATAATGATCACATACAGCCATGGCCAAAAGTTTTGAGAATGACACAAGTATTGCTTTTCACAAGGTTTGCTGGTTTGCAATGCCAGTTGTTTCTGTGGTACATAGAAAGAAATATAATAACAATCATTTTATATGTTTCAAAGGTTTTGTTGACAATTACATTAATTTTATGCAAAGAGTCAATATTTGCAGTGTTGGCCCTTTCAAGGTTTTTGTTTGTCTACCCACCTCTTGAGGATTGATGACAAGTTCTCAATGGGATTAAGGGCTGTGGAGTTTCCTGGCCCTGGATCCAATATTTCAATGTTTTGCTGAAACCTTAGCAGTCCTCAGCAGTCCAATCCCTGTACCCTTTGCACAATATTAGTCTGTCCCTGATGTTTTTCTTGTAGAGAAGTGGTTTCTTTGATGCTCTTCTTGAAACCTTTAAATCCTCTCTTCGCCTCACAGTGTGTGTGCAGATGCACTCATACCTGCCTGCAAGCTCTGCACGGGTGTTGCCCTGATCCTGCAGCTAAATCAACTTTGTAGTTTAGCTCTGTAACACTCATTTGTTTACCATTTTTCACCATTTGACCAGTTGCTGATCCAGGGAACTGAAACATTTGCATTTGCAGATGTGGGTGGAGGGACACAACAGGGTTGTGGACATATCAGTTGTAGTCACTTATAGTGAATCAGAAAGCTGATGAGTTGTTCAGCACATAACATCATAAGTCATTGTTGACCCTCAGCGCTCAAAGCACAGCTCAAGGCTGTTATTTCATGATTTGCCCAAGTATGAAAGAACTATATAGGAAAATGGGGTCCACACAGCCAGAAGCAGCTTTCCGGTTGGTCAAGAGAGTCAACTCAAAGCAGCATTTCTAGTGGTGGTCATGCAAAACTGCACCAACCATTTAGAACACAAAGAAATAAATAAATAATTTAATTTATAAAGTCACTAAGAAGACTTCTTGGGGGCAGCAGTGGCTTAGTGGTTAGGGAGTTGGCCACAGGATTGGAAGATTGTGGGTTCAAACCCCTTACCAGTAGGTTGCCCTGAGGTACCCTTGCGCAAAGTACTGTCCCCATCACTGCTCCCCAGGTGCTTTCATAGCTGCTGCATGGGTTAAATGCAGAGGTCCAATTTTGTTGTGGTGTGCTGTGCTGTCACCTTGCAATGACAAGAATAGTTACTTTCTTTCAGTGAAGTACAAGGCTCCATTATTAAGATTCTGAAAGTGATCAAAACATGTTGAGTTATAAAGTTCTGTTAAAATAAATGTTGTTGTTCATGATCAGACATGTGAGTAAACAGAACAACCCACATGCAGATGAGAAGTCAGATGATGCATCTATTGTCATGAAATCTATACAACAATCTGTATGTATGCTTGAAATAAGTTAGAATGCGTACATTTTCTCCAAGATTTTCCCTGCTGAGATAAAAGCATTTTCTCAGAGAAAATGACTCAGAAGTCATTTTGCTTGACTGTTACAATGCACTTTACATTGCACTTTAGTTAATTTTTCTGTAGGTTTGTAGCATCTACATCAATCAGTACATTTAATCATCACACCTGCAACATTTTTATTTTTTCTATATATAATTGATGTGGCATTAATCTCTACATGATAACATTCAACCTAAATCAAAATTTGTTTATCTCCCTTCTGAGTAAATTGGGAAAATCGAGCAGGGAAAATAACATGATTTTATCCATCAACATTTGTTTGGATGAGGAAAAAGGCTGTTTCAAAATCACTGGAATCTGAGCAGAGGTGGATTGTCTGCAGAAACCATTCAGAGGCTGGGAAAAGAAAAAAGGTTTTATCAAGTGTTACCAAAAAATTTGCATGACGAACAGTGGCCAGTATGTGTGTCTCCCTTTTTCAACTCCTCACAGCACAGCACAATTAAAAAAACAAAATAAAAACAAAAGAGTAGTAGTAACGTTCTTGTAGTTTCACTCAGGTCTAGTGGTAAAGCTAATAATATCACTATGATTTACTAGTTAAGTCATGTCTCATAATGGGCCATTTATCTATGTTGTATAATTAAAAGTAGTTAAAAGTGGCAAAACCTTAGATCTGCTGCTGACCAGAGCTGTTTGGGTGTTTCAGACCAAAGTAATTTAATCAAATATAACTGAGAAAGATATCAGCTTGTTTGTGCTTAATGTGACTCTGGGTGGGGCAGCAGTGGCCTAATGGTTAGGGCATTGGCCGCATGATCAGAGGAGCGGGGGTTCAAACCCCTTCCCAATGGGTTGCCCTGAGGTACCCTTCAGTGAGGTGCCGTCCCCGTCATGTTCCTCCCTGCGATGGGCTGGCGACCTGTCCAGGGTGTGTCCCCTGTCCTTCAGGCTGGGTTGGACTCCAGCACTCCCCCGCAACCCCATTTGGGACAAGTGGCAGAAAATGACTGACTCTGGCCTAATAAGGATAAAAGGGCTTTCAATTTGACTTTGGAAGCTTAGTTATTTTTAAATGTGGGAGTCTTTTTGTTACTGTAACTCCAATAACCTTTGTATCATTAGTCAATGCAGGGTTAAGGGAAAGATAGACCAATCATTGTCCATCTTGTTGTCTTTAAAAATACATGTTTTTTTTCTGAAGTGTAATAAAATGAACAACCCATTCACACAGTAAATGTAGTGTAATATAACAAAAGCATAGATCATAGTTAGGAGATTTAAAATTTTAATTTAAAATTATCATAAATTGGAAATATTTCAGTAATAGGTATATTGGTGTTTAAATGCTGCGCTTAAATGCTGCGCTGCTGAACCCTTCTGAATTCTCATTCTTTTTGACAAATCCGCCCTAAAATTGTGGTCGCATCCTGATCTAACATTGGGTAAAGTGTGTCATTCATTTATGAAACAAAATGCAACTGCCTTTGTGAGCAGAAGTGTGTGAATTTATAGAATGGTCATTTTGGTAAAAGGGATAATTAGGGCTAGCATTTGCCCTATTTTTAAAATATCAGCTTAACTGTTTATTCTCAATTAGTTGTTCACAACATAGGTTTGAAAGGGCACACCATTCCTTGGTCAAAAGAGATTTCTAAGGACCTTTGTGGCAAATGCTCATCAGGCTGGACACTAAGATGTTTTCTAAAGACTTTGAACTTCATTCATCCACTCTCGGGCAGAGAATAAAGAAACAGGAAATTCAACAGCATTGCTATTCTCACCATGTAAGGTTCTGTAGGCCTTTCCTGCACAGGTTGTCAGTGTTCATGAGCCAACCATCAAGAACACACTGAACAAAGATTGTAAATGGAGTTACAGCAGAGAGGATAACATTAGTCTAGCCAATGAACAGTGCTGCCTGTTTAAGGTTCCTAAACATCATTTGGATGATAAAGAAGACCAATTAAATGATGCTTTAAGGATTGTTTAGTGAACTGTAAACAGTCATCTAGTAAAAACTGTGAAGCCAAAGAAATTTAGCATTTTGCTACTGTTTAATCAAAGTCAAGACCTTACTCCACTACAAATATGGTAGAACTTACAATAGTTAAGTATATATGAATGGGTCCAAATTTCCCAAAGGCGAGGGTCTTTTCTGACGTTTTCTTACTCAAAGGCAGTCCCAATCGCTACTTAACAGTCTACATACTTTTGCCAACAAAGGCATTTACCCAGAAAACACTCTTTTTAAACAAAATTATGAAAAAATAATTTTGCCCATGTCACTTTGTTTTATAATTTGTTTATAACTTTTATAACTTTGTCTATATGGGCAGCGGTGACCTAGTGGTTAGGGAGTTGGCCACAGGATTGGAAGATTGTGGGTTCAAACCCTTTATCAGTAGGTTGCCCTGAGATACCCTTGAGCAAAGTACTGTCCTTGTCACTGCTCCCTGGGTGCTTTCACAGCTGCCCCCTGCTGCACAGTGTTTGTGTGCATGGGTTAAATGCAGAGATCCAGTTTTGTTGGGGTTCACTGTGTGCTGTGCTGTGACCTCGCAATGACAAGAATAGTCACTTTCACTTTATATGGTTCTATTGATCTTTTTTCAAGGTGAAGATGTAATTCTATTTTATGTCAAATTTAAGTTAAGGTAAAGACCATTCAAAATAGTTCACAAACTTACAGGTAACACTGTATATACTTGAAAAAGATTCTTATATAAAGAAACATATTACATGTGCTTCATTACTGCCCGTGACACAGCAAACCTGTATGTGCCAAGGCCATGATGTGTATTCTTCATGGAATTTTCCACCATTAGTTGTGTACTTTCACTAAACCCTCTTTATTCAGCTTATGATAACCTCATAGTTCAATTCAGAAAGAATGTTTTTTTTTTGTATCATAAAGTCACAAATGTTTAGATGTTTTAAAATGCATTACAACTCTTGTCACGATTACCGCTGGTTGTAATCACCCAGGAGGGTATTGCCAGTGCTCTCTCCATTAATCAAAAACAGGAGTAGTGGAGTCTTTAGAAAAGCAAAAAGGAAACAAAAGCACCAAAGAGCTGAAGGCAAGAACAAAGCAGCAAGGACGTGTTTATTTGTGCCGTACGCTGACAGTCATGACAGCAGGGCTGTAGAGATAAGCTCTGGCCCTTTTACTGATACATCAATGAGCAGCTTGCTCAGACTACCCAAGGTTTCTTTAAATATAAAGATAAAACTAAGGAAAAAGAAAGAGAATGCAACAAAACAATGCCAACTGGTTCTAGTGAGCACATAACCTGAAGCACATTGTCGTTTTGCATTCAAATATAAAACCCTGACTCCATCTAACAGACTGTTCATTAATACCTTCTTTTTATTAAATGATTGAGGGCTCAAAGGATATAACATCGAATTTAGTAGCAGAATGTGCCCAGAAATCAGACAAAATGATCCGTTATCAAACTAAAAATATGGGTTCTAAATTTTTTTAATCGCCATTGAATCTTTGTTATCTGACTCAAAAACTGAATTGCTGTGCATCTATCTGTGTCTCTTCATGGGAGGCATAATAGTGAAATCATCCATGTAACTGACTTTTTGGATTAATTCTCCATTTTGGCCAAGTATTTTTATTTATATTTATATAGTAATATTTGAGAGAGATTGCTATACCAAAAAGAGAGAAAAAAAATCTGAGGTTCTATCCACCAAAAAAATATCAGGACAGACTACAATTTTTCACCCCATGGTATATCCATGGTGTAGCATGAAACAAAAACACCACAAACACACTCATCATTTACAGTCACCAATGAAAAGTCTTTAAAATATTCTGATCTAGCATTGCTGCATATAAACATGCAACTAAATGCATTATCACCTGACCAAAACCTAAAGATGTTTAGGAGCTACACATTTTACATATATGCTACATGATCACAATAACAGTAGCTCACACCAAGATAAAAAAAACAGAAACTGAAATATTAACCACCAAACCATCACTTTATTAGGTCAAAACAAACTGCGATATCTGTAATATCAATTACAACAATACTGGGGGCAGTGGTGGCCTAGTGGTTAGGGCGTTGGCCTAATGATCGGAGAATGGGGGGTTTGAACCCCTTCCCAATGGGTTGCCCTGAGGTACCCTTGAGCAAGGTGCCGTCCCCCTCCTCCCTGCGATGGGCTAGCGACCTGTCCAGGGTGCGTCCACTGTCCTCGCCCTGTGTGCGCTGGGTTGGACACCAGCGCGACCCCATTTGGGACAAGCGGCAGAAAATGGATGGACAACAATACTGGGGTTGAACAGCAGCCTGAATTGAGCATCAGTTCCATTACTTCTTTGAAAACAAACAGTAAAGAGTGGTCAGACCTCTATTCTTTACTGAGAAATCACAACAAATGAAAAAAATAACTTTTTTACATTTAAAAAATGTAATATTCAGTTTACTATACTCATATTCAAATTCAGGTTGCATCTGTAATACAGTGCTCTCCCACCTTTTGTGACTACCTTAATGCCTCACTAAAGCTGTTCTAGGTGGGAATGACTGTGAAATATTTTGTTCTGCAATGATCAGGATTTTCAATTATGCACACTTACAGAACCCCAAATCAATGTACAGTCAGTTTACCCCACCAGAATGATTAGTTGGAAATTTGTCATCTGGAACTGGAAAAAAGTTACCTCTTCACTTTAACAGTTTTTAACAATTTTGCATCTGTGAAGTCACTACTGTTGTCACACAGCATGGCTGTCATTCTAAATCACTACCTGCAGGTACACTCTATAAGCACAAGATTAGAACATCTGGCTGTAACACCTACTGCAAACTTTGATTTTCTGTTATCCCATTCTAAATCAATAAACTGCAATATGGAGTTCTTCTTTGAAGCTACAACAGCTTCCAATATTCTGGAAAAGCTTTCCACAAAAGTCGGAATGTGACTTTTTTCCCATTCATTCAAAGTAGCATTTGTGAGGTCAGGCACAGAATTTATATGAAAACTCATGTCTCATAATCTCCAAACTTGTTCACCCATAGGTGTTTGATGGGGTTAGAGGATGGAACCTTTGACAGAAATTGTGCACTGGGGACATGCTGAAGAGAAACAGGCTTTCCCAAATTGTTCCCAGTAAGTTTGAAGCATAGAATTGTCCAAAATGTCTTTATATGAAAAAACATTAAGATTTCCCTTCACTGGAATTAAGGGACCTTGCCCACTCCTCCAGTAAACTTTACATGTTGGCACAATCCAATCACTGGTGCTGGAACTAAATTAACCAAAATTAAAAGAATGGTTTAGTCTCTGAGAGATGCTTGCAACCATTGCACAGAACATTAAATATTAAAAGCTGTCTTTCTTCAAAAGGTGGTCAACACAATCCTAAGAATCCATCAACTAGCTATTAACATACCAGTACAATGGTGCATACTTTATATGGCCTCAGACCAGTACCGACAGGGGGACATTTTGTACCAGGCTGCAGGCTAATAAAATAAAAAATATTTTATTGAGATCAGAATTTTATTGAGAATTTTATTTATTAAGATCAGACACTAAAAGCGTTTTTTATTTAGAAAAAACACTTGTCTCTGTCATGTGATATGGTACATCGAAAATTAAGCCCACAAGCTAGCAAGAATAAGTAAAAAACTAACATATTTTTATGCACTGTTTTTAGCTCTCTATGCCAGTTACATGAAACCGATCCGTGGCTCAAAAATGGTTGGGGATCGCTGCTTAACAGTAAATGTCTCAAGACATTTTTCAGTCTACAGAATTTTTCAGTCTATAGCCAGAATGACGCAAATATTGGTTTTCTTGGTTGGTTTATTGCTTCAGTGTTTTTAGAGCTATTTGTCAGTTGTCTCTATGGTATACTGACGTTTTAAAGGTTTTTATTGACAATTACATTAATTTTATGCAGAATCAATATTTGCAGTGTTGGCCTTTCTGTTTCAGGATCTCTGCAATTCATCCTGGCATGCTGTTGTTCAACTTCTGGTGCCAAATCCTGACTGATGGAGCCCATTCTTATGTAATCAGTTCCTAGAGTTTGTCAGAATTTGTGGGGTTTTATTTGTGCACCCGTCTCTTGATTACTTACCACCAAGTTCTCATTGGGATTAAGGTCAGTTTCCTGGCTATGGGTCAAAAATTTCAATGTTTTGTTCCCAGAGCCCCATATTAATCACTTTTGCTCTATGGGTTGATGCTCCATCATGCTGGAAAAGCCATTGTTCTTCACCAAACTGTTCTTGTATGGTTGGTAAGATTTGCTCATGGATAATATTTTGGTACCATTCTTTATTCATGGCTGTGTTTTTGTGGCAAAATTGTGAGTCAGTACACTCCATTTACTGAGAAGCAACCCCACACATGAATGGTCTCAGGATGCTTAACTGTTGGCATGATACAGGAGTGACGGTAGTGCTCACCTAAACAATCAGAAAGGAGATTCATCAGTGAAAACGACGTTACCTCAGCAGCCTGATCCCTGTACCTTTTGCAGAATATAAGTCTTATATAAGAATATAAGAAGTGGTTTCTTTGATGCCCTTCTTGACACCAGGTCATCCTTCAAAAGTCTTTGTCTCACTGTATGTGCAGATGCACTCATATCTGCCTGCTGCTACTCCTGAGCAAGTTCTGCACTGGTGGTGTCCTGATCCTGCAGCTAAATCAACTTTAGCAGGTGGTCCTGGCGATTGCTGGAATTTAGGAAAGTAAAAGTGACTGTTCTTGTCATGGTGAGAACACACAGTACAGCACACATGAACCACAAAGAAATTGGAGTTCTGCATTTAACCCATGCACACAAACACACGCTGTGCACCAACTCCCTAACCACTAGGCCACCACTGCCCCATTTATTGGGTGCCCTGAAGCCTCTTCACAACAACTGAAATTGAAACAGCTGAAACAACAACCTCTCTACTTGAAATTCTTAATGAGCCGATAAATGGTTGACTTAGGTGTAATCTTACTAGCACCAATATCCTTGCCTGCAAAGCCCTTTTTGTGCAAAACAATGATGATGACTGCATGTGTATGCTTGCAGGTAAACATAGTTAACAGAGGAAGAACAATAATTTCACCACCCTCCTTTTAAAGCATCTAGTCTGCTATTCTAACTCAATCAGCATGACAAAGTGATTTGCAGCCTTTTGTGGCTGAAATTCAGTGGAAATGGGTGTTTGGGATTAAGTTCATTTTCATTTCAAAAGGGACTTTGCAAATAGTTGCAATTAATCTAATCACACTTCATAACATTCTGAAGTTTATGCAAATTGCCATCATAAAAACTCACACAGAAACTCATACAGGCTGACACAGAAAATGAATATCTGTGTCAGTCTCAAACCCTTTGGCCATGGCTGTTTGCCGATTACTTAAATCTACATAATCTGAAGGGATGATATTTAAAAAGAAATCGTTAAATGAAAGAACCTTAGAGTTCTAGATTTCACAACCATAATACTGTTCTTTGACTAAGGATGTACACCATTACTCAAAAATAACATGTTAATTCACCCCACCCCCACCGCACAAAAGTGGTGCCAACATCACAGTGTAGAGGAGAAAGAGCAAGCTATCTCTGTTCAACTGAGATTTGACAAAGACGCCAATCTTTCTCCCTCATTAAAAAACTAACTGCATTGTGCCAAAAGCAGTTAATACACACTGCTCTTGGGTAGGGTGAGCATTGTAAATGAAATCAATTTCAATGCTCCACAAAAGAAGCTGCTCGCCTTTGCTTAATTGGAAAATGGATCAAAATGACTTCGGAATAAGAAGCACACAGAGCCTAGATACACATTTTGCTAAACCCAGCAGTGATTATTGACTAGCAAATGAGTCTTAAATCTGTGTTTCCTGTTTGAGGGTTGGCAGGAAAGAGACATACTGTACATATTTAGAGCACAGGTGGACACATTAGGGTGAGCTAATGCATTTCAAACCTACATCAGTCTTTTTAGTTTATTACAAATATTTTAAAATACTTAAGCACACTGATAATTCAACCAGGAACATGTGCACTTTGTAGATGTAAAGTTACTCATAATAGCTTGTTAGTCTGTTGGTGCAGTTTATCAGCCCCCTCTAAAACACCCATCATTTGCAAGATGCCACCACAGAATCACTGCAAGACAAATATCATTTGCAAGACAAATAACATAATCATAATTTTTATGCATATATTCCAGCTACAAGCTGGATAAATGTGAATGCTAGGGCAGTGGCCTAGTAGTTAGGGTGTTGGCCCCAAGATCAGAAGGTTCAGTAGGTTGCCCTGAGGTACCCTTGAGCAAGGTACCGTCCCCATCACTGCTCCCTGGGCGCTTTCAATACCTGCCCCCTGCTGCATGTGTGTGAGTGTATGGGTAAAATGCAGAGGTGTAATTTCACTGTGTTTCACTGTGTGCTGTGCTGTGTACTCACAATAACAAGAATAGTATATATATATATATATATATATATATATATATATATATATATATATATATATATATATATATATATATATATATATAAATGTACTCCAGAGTAAATGTTTTCTCATTTTAATTTCACCCTAGGAAAGCACTTAAAGCTCACATCATACAGCATAGGCTCTCGTGTTATGGATAATAGCTTCGTTTCCCAAACGAGTGCTCCACACTCTCAAAGAGTGATATTTATCTAGATTAAACTGTGATAGCATTATTTGCTCCAGGAATAATCAATAAAGCCTCAGTGTTGTATTGTCACTATGATTTATGTCTGTTGCTCTATGTAGAATTCCCATAAAACTACCCACACAACCAGTCCATTTCACTCTAGTGAATTGTACACAAAATGAACAGGAGAGAAAATGTGAGACAATAAATCTATTTCTGTGAACCAACTAGAAGTACACATCACTTATGATGCATGTCAGGAAAGCAGCAGGTAGGCTGTTTTAAGGTTGCTCTGGACTAGCTTCAGTGGGCTAGGTTTTCTCCTCTTACTCTGCATAGATTCTTGTGAGCTTAAAATAATTATAATAATTATAATAAGAAATAATAATAGTGACTAATCCATGTGTATCTACAGATCTTCACCTACTATGTTAAATTACCAGTGATTTGTCTATAGCAGTGTTTTTTTTTTGTTGGTTTATTTGTTGTGGACTGCAGTTCTGATCTCTGGTGGTATTCGATCTAGCTGCGGATTATCAGATGTTTTTTTATTTAAAAAAAAAAATTAGTTTATCTATGATTTCATCATTTAAGAAAAGGACAGATATTAATGGTGTGATTATTATCTGTTAATGATCATAACATAATAATTGTAAATGATGTAGATGGAGCCCAGGAATCAATTCAGCAACTTCTGTCCACCTGACATGAATGTAAGCTATCCAGACCATTTAAATTAAATCATGTATCTTCTCGCTATGAGATGATAACCACTGGGTGCTCCATTATATGCTCTCTATAGTTAGAGAGTTATTCTTTTATGTTTTTGGTGTAAGTGAATGTAAACAACTTACATTTCATGAACCATAATGGACCTATGGATTAAAACAAAATTGTCAGGTAGGGAATAGGGAATATAGGACCCAAGATCGGAAGCTTGTGAGTTTGAATCCCAGACCAGTAGGTTGCCATGAGGTACCCTTGAGCAAGGTACCATCCCAAACACTGCTCAGTGGATGCTATAAATAACTGTGCCCTGCTGTACGGTATGTATGGGTGAAAAGCAAAGGTTGCATTTCATTGCGTTTCATAATGACAAAAAATCACTTGTACTTATTATGTTGATAAAAATGTCAAGCGAAGTTGATAGACACTTTGTTTCTTACATTGTCTTAAATACATGTTCCTGTGAGCTGTGGAAGCTTTTGCTTTCACATGTGTGGCCCTTTTGGGAACCTCTGCTCTAAAGTGATTTGACCATTAATACTTTTTGACCCAAGCCATTCATTTGAGCCAACCAACCACAAGAAGCTGTAGAACTCCTTTAGGATCAACATAGAACATTGACTTTTACCATGGTCTTCAGCACAGAAGAGTAAAAATAACTGCAGCAGACACCATTAACAGCATCTAATCGGCTAGAGCAAACCTGGCACAATATGTAACACCTCCAGAGCCTGCTGGCATTAATAAAATTCAGGTGATAACAACATGAACATGAATTTTTAGGGACATGACTTTCTGGTGATGACAGGTGCCCTAAGGCTAGTGAAGGCACTCTGGTTAAAGCAGCGTGGTGGACTTTATCATCTTGTGGCACTGTCTGAACTGCTAGGCCTTCTGTCACAGCCTGTGCAGCAGTGGCAATGTGAAAAACAGTGAGGAGAACAAACGTGTAAATAATAAATAAACGTCTATTACAGAGTAAATAATGTATGTTTCCTAGAATATATGGCTAGATGCAATGAAAAAATGTATGACAACGCATGACTATAGATGGGTTATCTGATGCATAAAGTAGCAGGTGAAGCGTGGATTTGATTATTTAAAAAGCCTCTTTAGTGGGGAAAGGTTAAATTAACTTTAATGACACTTACCACATTGTTATGCATCTGAAGATGTTTTTGTGGGTGGGGTTCGAATTTACTGGTTATGGGTTTTAGAGCTCCGAAAATGATATAGCTATATACAGCTATAATCAGCCACCATACACTTAATTACCATTAAGCAATAAAATACTATTAACCAATAATGCTCTCCCTGACCCTTAAACCAGGTATGTAAATCAGATGTGACAGGTTGCCCAGGGCAACCTAATAGTCTGGGATTCAAACCTGCAACCTTCTGAACATTCTTATTCTTAAACCACTATACCATGGCTGCCAAGTGAAATACACAAGCATGAACCAAACTCAGTACTCACACAAACCATGAAACATACGCCACAACGATACACCAGCGAACAATGACCAATGGCTCTGCCTTGACTCACTGATATCTGTATACCTTTAGACTAATGATTCACACCTAGCAACATGACAAGCTGTAGTCAGATTTTTAACCAGATTCTTGGCCCTCATCCAAAAAATAAAAATGTTAACCATAGCACTAGGCAACAGAACAGAATTCCAGTGCCGTGTTTAAAAATCAATCATGAAATGTGTCACATTCTGTGATGTCATGATTTTTCCTTGATAAGATAAAGATGCACTATTTTCTTCATCCGTTAACTAGTTTCTGCCTCAAAGAGAATATAATCCTTAAATGAATAAATACTTTTTGGCAATTTTATTTGATAATTGACATTTCCATTTACCCGTTTTTATGTAAAAATTTGCATGAAATAAATATGCAAACAGATACCTAGCTATTGTCTCATATGCATGCAGTTGGCAAGCACCAGTCATTATTTTTAAGCAGCACCTTCAGTATGAGTCATCCTATTGACTGTGTTGTTCCCTGTTCTTGCACCCTATCATGAACTTTGCAATGCAGAAGGGTACAATCAAGGGCCCACAGGAGTTCATAATCTATGCAGCAGCTTGTTGTTGGAATATTTACTTCTAAGAGAGGCTTCAGTCTTACAGTCCACCCTTAGAAATGAGGCACAGTGGGCAAGAATAGACACCACAACTTTTTACATTGCTCTCTTTCTCCCTCCCAAGCTCTCTCACCAAGCCTGCTTTATTACAGTGTGCAGAGGACTCTCCAACGGACCTGCAGGTTTCCTGTAGCACTATATATATTTTATTATTTCTTCCTATTTAATGAGTGATGCCAATACTCTTGAAAAATGCATCTCATAACATCTGTAAAAAGAATAGCATCTGTGATGCTGATTACTGTAGATAACCTATTAGGGCTAAACAACTAATATGTGCATATAAAGTTTGATCAAATTCTCAAAAATTCTCAAAAAAAAACTTTGGCTGAATTTGCGTTCCTCTTTTGTGACAAAAGGTTTACTGGTCTCCATGGCAATATTTTAATAGTCTATAAAAATCCTTTCCACATCACAATGCTGTTAATGAATTACCTCTCTTCAATTACTCTAGCTAAAGAAAAAAATCTGATTTACAGCTAACTTTACAAATATCAGAATGAAGACTTAATGAATGTCCCTGCGATAGGCTGGTGACCTGTCCAGGGTGTGTCCCCGTCCTTCGCCCTGTGTGAGCTGGGATGGACTCCAGCACCCCCCACGACCCTAATTAGGACAAGCGGCCCAGAAAATGACTGACTGACTGACTGACTGACTGACTTAATGAATGTATGTAGTATGTATTTCCCATAAATATGTTTCATGACAGGATTTGCCCAGCAAGCCAAGGTTGGCCCAACATCGGTAGTGGTTGGCATAGTTGAAAATCCAACTTTGAACAATTATTAAAGTGCTAATGCTACTATTAGTAAATTAGTTCACACAGTGAAACACAACAAAATGCAACCTCTGCTTTTCATGAAGAAATACGAAGAAATACACTGGCTTCTGCATCCCAAGTGGCTGGGCTGGAATTATGGAGTAGATTACTTAAAAAAAATAGGAACAGTAAAGTGCCTAGAGATTACAGGAATCCTGATAGAGGGGTTCAGACAACTCAGCATTTAGCATCACTAGTACACTAATTACCAGCCTTAAAATCTGTATTCATCTGCACCACACAACTTCCTTCACTACTTGGAGAATTAATCCTTAAAAATTTTTTAAAAATGCAAGAAAGTCTGTTTGAGTGCTTTGAACTGTTTATATAAAAAGGAGTAAGTGTCACGTGTGTTGGGTTTTGGGCACGCTAGAGGGCGCTCTCTGTCACGTGTGTTGGGTTTTGGGCACGCTAGAGGGCGCTCTCGGTCACGTGTGTTGGGTTTTGGGCACGCTAGAGGGCGCTCTGTTCTGACTAAGCACACCTGAGCCCCTGCGGGCAGGTGTGCATCATTGGGGCTGACTATTTAAGCCCCGATGAGTCAGAACAGAGCGCGGCTCATTAGATAGGCTATGCCTGCACGTAATGGTGGTTTTTGTCAGTCAGTCAGTCAGTCAGTCAGTCAGTCAGTCAGTCAGTCAGTCAGTCAGTCAGTCACCTACCTGAGTAGACTAGTAACTGCAGTCTGAGTTTTTGTTTGTTTGTGTTTTCTCCTTTGTTTAATAAACTTCTGTTCTGAACCCCTGGCTCGGACCTGACGTCCCTCTGGTACCACACCACCGTTACAGTAAGACAGTCTTAAGAAACTGAGTTCTTTTGGCAACATTGCATTTGCACTCTGGTGTGATTACAGCCTGAAGTGAAAGCAAGGGTTAGGGTTAGGTTAGGGTTAAGTGAAAGTTTGATAAGCACTAGAACTGAAATGCATCTGTGTGCAAAAGTGATCATACATGGATCTAAATTCTTTCAGTTTCACAGTTATCTGGACAAATACTTGCTTCTTTTGTTCTAAAATATCTTTGAGATGTTTTTGTTCCTTCCTAAGTGTAGCAAAACATGTTAGAATTACTATCCATGCTAATTGGACCATCTACTCCTAAGGCATCTGAGAGATTTGGTTGAAAATGTCACATTATTCACTTTAAATGTTGTTTTCTGGTGTCTTGGCAAAACCTTACACTGTGAAGGTTTCGATCCTGTAAAAAGTTCAGCTGAATGTTTTTTTCAAATGAAAGATTTCATTTTGAGAAAAACATCGCCCTCAGTAGGGAAGCCATCATTAGCCAATGTAATAGAAAAATAAATAAAATTTGGTGTCCCCAGGGTAGACAGGGATGTATTGACTATTGCAGTTGATTAACAAATTTGTTTCTGTTTGAGTGCTTTGGACTGTACATATGGACTGTAAACAATGCATTATAGAATCAAATGAGTATTTCAGTAGGACAATCTTAAGAAACAGGGTTATTTTGGATGGTAAGACATATAAAATAACCTGCTATAATGACATATCCTGTATAACTGTTTGTGTACATTAACTCTGTAGCAGTAACTCTGCTGGTAAGCTCTGAGGGAAATGAATATGTGTATGCTTACTAAACCTCTCCCCACAGACAGATAGAACAGTTCTTATGCTACTTTGCCCCTTTTAACCAACAGTAGCAAAGCAACAGTGCTCACCTTGACATTAGACTAATAATTACACATTAGCCATTTAGGAGCATCTTGTTACTCTTTACTTACAATCATGTTAGCTGTATAATGTGTTTCTCTGCAATCTTTGCTTATCCTCCCTTCTACCTTGTTTATCAATTGTCAGATGCCCACCAGGTATTATTTTGGCGGTAGATTATATCACACTGGTATGCATAGTGTATTTTGCAAATGCATGTCTTATACTTTGGGAGCTTGTGTAGGACACGGTTTGATTATTTTTCTGCTGAAACACACCTAGTTTACCTCACCCATTAATAATCAGTAGTCAATGCATTTTTAAATGCGAACTAAAGCTGTTCATCCATGGAAATGTGTCAGGAGAGTTATGCGAACATTGCATTTGCAGTCTGGAGTGATTACAGCCTGAAGTGAAAGCAGTGGAAGTTTGATAAGCACTATAACTGAAATGCACCTGTGTGCAAAAGTGATCAAACATGAACATTAATTCTTTCAATTTCACATGTTAAGGTGGCATTATCTGGGCATCCACCTGCTTCTTTTGCCTTAAAATGTCTCTGAAATGTTTTTGTTCCTTCCTAAGCATAGCAAAACATGTTAGAATTGCCATCCATGCTAAATGGACCATCTACTCCTAAGGCATCAGAGAGATTAGTCTGAAAATGCTAGATTATTCACTTAAATGTTTTCTGGTGTCTTGGCAAAACCTTACACTGTGTAGGTTTAGATCCTGTAAAAAGTTCAGCTAAATGTTCTTTCAAATTAAACATTTCATTTTAAGAAAAACATCAACCTCGGTAAGGAAGCCATCATTAGCCAATGTAAAAGAATAAGAAATAAAGTTTGGTGTCCTCAGGGTAGACGGACATGTGTTGACTATTGCATTTGATTAACAAACCAACTGAAATATTTTTATCTGCTTATACCATTTGTGCTGATTTAGCTTTCATTGCAGTGCAGTGGCAAGGTGCCGTCCCTGTCACGCTCCTCCCTGCGATGGGCCAGGGTGTGTCCCCCGTCCTTCACCCTGTGTGAGCTGGGATGGACTCCAGCACTCCCCCGTGACCCCACTTGGGACAAGTGGCAGAAAATGACTTACTGACTTACTGACTGAAAAAGTGAAAGTGACAACCCTTGTCATTGCAAGGAGGTCAAAGCACAGCAGACAATGAACCACAACAAAATTGGACCTCTGCATTTAACCCATGCACACTCAACACCGTGCAGCAGTGGGCAGCTATTGAAAGTGCCCAGGGAGCAGTGATGGGGACGGCACCTTGCTCAAGGGTACCTCAGGGCAACCTATTGGGAAGGGGTTTGAACCCCGATGATGTGGCCAACGCCCTAACCACTAGGCCAACACTGCCCCAATAATGACTGCAGTGGTCTTTTTTGAGGTCTTAGTGTATCAATGGAGAGTCTGGGAAATAAAGGCTATTTCTAAGACCTTGAAACTCTCTCTTGATTTATTCCCTGCTGAGACTAACTGTAATATCATCCAGTCTCATGCCTGTAAGGTTGAGTTAAGCGAGTGTTTTTGAGTGGCATTGTTAGAATCACACTGGCTTTCAGTGGTCTCATTGAAATGTGCAATGAGGGATCTTTCAGGTTTTAACAAATAGGAAATCTGTCAATTGTTATTGCTACATTGTGTTTTGGCACAATACATTTCTTTTCAACACTTTTAAAAACAGGTTTAAAAGTATTACACCATTATTAATCCTTTTTAAAGCCTGAAAAGGTTTACAAAGTGAAAGTGACTACCCTTGTCATTGTGAAAAGCAGCTCAGGACAACACAACAAAATTCAGCCTCAATTTCACATGCACCAGCTATTGAAAGCACCCGGGGAGAAGTGACGGGGATAGTACCTTGTTCAAAGGTACCTCAGAGAAATCTACTGGTGATGGATTTGAACCCACAATCTTCCAGGCTGAGGCCAACTCACTAACCACTAGGCCACCACTGCCCAAGGTTGGGGAACAAATTTCAAATAGTCAAGTTCCTCTTCCCTCCTCTCAGGTGCTCCCTATTCCATGTATTATTTGTTTTTATATTTATTTTTAATATTCTCTTTATATTATACACTTGTATTTGTGTCAGTAGGCTGATTTTCAGTTTTTGTTTTTTTTATCATGTAATTTTTATTTTGTCTGCTGGTTTTAGCATTCTTTTGTAACCCTGTTGGTAATCAGTAGTTTATTTTATCAGTAGCTTTATTTCATGTTAGCGGAGTTATTTATCATTAAATTGTTCTTCCTGCCTCCCTCTACCTTTACAATACTGCAATGCATCATATTTTTAAGGGTAAAGTAAAATTAATAGTATTTTTTGGAGTGTTTATGGAGGATGTCCCAAACTTTTAATTTTGGAACATTTATATAAACATCACCTCAAGGAGTACACTGAGAAGCTGTTGAGATTGATGCATATGCAGACACTTATACAGGCATGATGCTAAACAGGTTGAGCACCCCAAATAACACCTTTTGTAAAGTACTCATAGCTGTTTTCTTATTTTATATCACATAAATCCAGTTAAACTATCCTTTCATTACTCATTTCTATTTTTCACAAACCAGATAGCATTTCTTTTTTTTCTTTGGCAGACTCAGACATTCACTGACAATACAACGAGTATAAGAGGTTTCGGCCTAATCGATATATTGAATAATGCTGTAAAACACTGATCTTCAAGAAGACATAAAAACATATTTACAACTCTCACACTAGAGTGGATTTTTCCTCTTTATTCCATCCAAAATTTTCTTCACCAGTCACTTTAACATTTCACTTTCCATATGTGTGTAAATATTCACTGTTCCAAAAAATTTAAGGAACACTTTGAAAACACATCAGATCTCAATTGAGGGAAAAAATGCTGGATGTCTATACTGATATGGAATGGGTAATGTGTTGGGAACAAGCAGATTGGATGAAAATTTTAATCATGAACCTACAGAGGGCTTAATTCAAACTCACCAAGAAATTGAACCTGAAAAACTAATGCGGCAGGCTAGTCCAACTTGTTAAAATGGTACTCAGTAGTTTGTATGGCCCGACATCCAGGGGAAAAATCGACTAAGATATGACTGCAAGCCCTTTTCACAACAATTGACCAGAGGAAAACAACAGGTTTAAAATCAAGCAGGAGGACCCATGCATACATTAAGTACTGTGCAAAAGTTTTAGGCAGGTGTGGAAAAAATGCTGTACACAAAAAATGTTTTCAGAAATGGAAGTGTTGATCATTTATTTTCATCAATCAAAAAAATGCAGTGAATGAACAAAAGAGAAATCTAAATCAAATCAATATTTGGTGTGACCACCCTTTGCCTTCAAAACCAATTCTTCTAGATATACTTGCACACAGTTGACTCGCTTGGCTTTGTTTCCATGTTGGAAGTGTGGCTTTTTGACTGCAACTCTTCCATGAAGACCATTTCTGGCCAGACTTCTCTGGACAGTAGATGGGTGTACCGGGGTCCCACTGGTTTCAGCCAGTTCTGAGCTGATGGCACTGCTGGACATCTTCCGATTTTGAAGGGTAATAAGCTTGATGTGTCTTTCATCTGCTGTACTAGGTTTCCTTGGCTGACCACTGTGTTTACGATCCTCAACGTTCTTTGTGCTTCTTCAAAAGAGCTTGAACAGCACATCTTGAAACCCCAGTCTGCTTTGAAATCTTTGTCTGGGAGAGACCTTGCTGATGCAGTATAACTGCCTTGTGTCTTGTTGCTGTGCTCAATCTTGCCATGACATGAAACTGTCTTCCACAACCTCACCTTGGTAGCAGAGTTTGGCTGTACCTCACCCAGTTTTAAGCCTCCTACACAACTGTTTCTGTTTCAGTTAATGACTGTGTTTCAACCTATGTGTGACATTGATGATCATTAGCACCTGTTTGGTAAAATTGGTTGATCATACACCTGTCTATAATCCTACAAAATCCCTGACTTTGTGCAAGTGTACCTATAAGAATTGATGGTGGTTTGAAGGCAAAAGGTAGTAACACCAAATATTGATTTGATTTAGATTTTTCTTTTGTTCGCTCACTTTGCATTTTGTAAATTGATAAAAATAAACAATCATTATTTATATTTCTGAAAGCATTCTTTGTTTACAGCATTTTTTCCACACCTGCCTAAAACTTTTGCACAGTACTGTACATAGTTTCATAAATGATGTTAAAAAATAAAACTTTGCAGTTTTTTTTTAAACTCTGCAATCTTTTGACCAATAACAAACAACCCGTTATCAAATTTGATCAAAAACAAGCATCAGAAAAACTATCATTTATATTTACTGCATTGGAGCAGATGGACTTATCCAGAGCAACTTCTATTTTTCAACTCCAGGGAACAAATTCCCAATGGGGGTGGCACTGGAGATGGGATTTGAACCTGCTGATGGATTTACCTTCTGAATCTTGGTTCTTCAAGGTTTAATTTTACCGCTAAGATTTTTTTTTACTTGCCTCTGTTGCCTCTGGCTTGTTCACCAGTGTCTCAGACCCAGATTCTATAAGGCTGCTGTTGACAACAACAGCACTATAGTGAAGCACTTTATAAATAAAACTGACTTCATTTGACTCGACTATAAATAGTATAATGTTGGCCAGCAGTATCCACAACAACTGGAAACAGATGTTATTCTTTTTTGGGGGAGCTGTTTCAAAAGCTTTTGAGTGGCCACACACATTTACCCCACTATAAATCACTTCAAAGCCCAAAACACATTTCTAGCTTAGCTCTTCATTCAATGTTCAACAGTGAAAATATGAATTGGGACCCATCAAATAATTCTTCACATCATGAACCACCAATCAGGCATCTCACATGTGCTGTTACTTTCTGAAAATAACCATCTGTCCTTAAAGAGGTCACAACTCTATGCCAGAGCATGGCTGATACACACTGGGCTCCACCTAGTTGGACATACGTTTCACAGCAGGAGCCATCAGATTGCCATCTATCAGGTTCAGGTGGACAGCAGTGTGAGGGTCAGTGAAAGGGCAAACCATCCTCGTGTTATCTTTGTAGACAGCTTTAGTCTGGTCTCAGTTCTGGTTCTTTGTGACCATAGTGCTGGATACATCAAACATACTACAGTAGTCAAGGATGGATGACATCTTTTAGTTGTGTGTAAGCAGCCTGCCACTAGGGAATGTGCAGATGGAGGGAGGCTTTTCAAGTGCAGCGAAGAAGTGCAGGAAGCAGAGAGTTTATTTGAGCTTGTGTCAAAAAATGAAATTGAAATGCTATTGAGGGAATACGCAACGTACGCTAACATTTATTTTCTGGCTGCATCTGGAGATGGCCAATGGGAATCGACATGAAACAGCAAAAATAATTTTACTTTTTGAATGCAGAGTATTATGTATGAGTACCAACAAAATGCATATTAAAACATTGCCCACAAATTCCTCAGTTGACTTCATAGTCAGTCATAGTGCATAGTAGATGCACTGTCTAAAAATATTAGGCGAGTGAATATTTTGAGGATTAATTTTAATATAGAACAAATACAGTTTTAGTCATTCCAAAATGTTAATAACCCTGAAACCCTGAATGATTTACAAAGGAAATGTGAGTGAGAACGTTCTCAGGGGAATACATATGTGTGCACAATTATTAGCTATTAACTATTATTTACTATTAATGTGCAGAATTATTACACAACCTAATGAAAAATTTACATTTTCCCATGTCACTTATTTTCATCTAATAAAAAGAGAATAATAAACAAACAACTAAAACTTAACAAATAAAACAATTCTGACATCAGTGACCAACATAGCCACCCTTCTTTTCAATAACAGTCACAAGCCTTCAGTACATGGAGTCAGTTTCTTGATTTGTTGACGATCATTGTTTTTTGCAGCTGCAACCACAGCCTCCCAGACACTGTTCAGGTTTCAGCCATCCTTATCTTGGCCTTGTCTCTGAGCACTGAACAACTTGTGCTTCTGAACACTCCAGGTAAGTTGCAGTTTCGGGAATAAGACACCACTGGAGGATCATGGGATCTTTAGCTTCAAGTTTGATTCTTCTCAAATCTTTGGCAGTTAATTTGTGTCCTTTTTCTCAAAACATTTCTTCACCTCTTGACCCTGTTGACTATTTGCAGCAAACTGTTGGTTCTGTGATCACGCCTCAATGTCTTAGCAGTTTCAAGAGGTGCATCCCTCTGAAAGACTTTTTACAATTTTTTACTTGAGATTCAGTTAAATCTCTTTTTTAACCCATTTTTTCTGAGGGAAAGAAGCTGCTTAATAATTATGCACACCTTGATATAGGGTGTTGATCTCCATAGGCCACACCCTCCTTTATTACACAAATACACATCACCAGATCTGCATTCAAGTTCACACAGCTTGGTGTTCACAGTGTATGCAGAGCAGTTAACTAGCATTTAATTATTTTGTCACACAGAAAGAAAAAGAAATGTCTCCTGAAATGGAATTCCACTTAACAAACCATAAATGTGAATTGATTGCTTGACTGGTGTGCCCTTAAACGTACTGAACTTTGATGAATAACTTCTCTAACTAGATTTGATCAGAAATATAGAACAGAAGGCAGGTTGACAAATGTTCCCAAGCAGGTGCAGTAACTATGCTCTGATGCAGCTTTAATCCACTCAGCAGCTTGTGTACACTCACCCTAAAGCATTATATTCTGCTAGATAGAAAGTGAGTGATCAAATTAGACACTCAACTTTGAACCTAGTGCATGATTAGTCCATGGTTGCTACGACCCACATTGAATATACATGGATGCCATTTGACCAACATGTAATGATCAACCTTTTGATGAGGCACAAGCTCTCATAATGTTCTGCCCTTTAATAGAGCACTCTTGCAAAGCCAAGGAGACTACATATAATTTATGTCCCATCTTCTTTGCCATTACTGACTGTTAAAGCCATGGAAAGACCAGGCCATCTAGATCTGCCAATAACCAAAAATAGTGGGAAAAAAAAGCACTTATTGCATTAATTTTAATATTTATGTAGGAATGGATTCCTATGTAATAGTTGGAGAAGAGTGAATGGGATGTTTAGCAGGTATAATAGTTTAATTACATCCCAGCTAATTGTTGTATGGGAAGGCAAAATGGACACAAAGGAGACTTATGACTACTCTGAAGAAGAACCTAATACATATATGGGTCTTTATGGGGCAGCGGTGGCCTAGTGGTTAGGGTGTTAGCCACAGGATCGGGGGTTCAAACCCCTTCCCAATTGGTTGCTCTGAGGTACCCTTGAGCAAGGTGCCGTCCCCGTCACTGCTCCCCGGGCAGCTTTCAATAGCTGCCCACTGCTGCACGGTGTTTGAGTGTGCATGGGTTAAAAGCAGAGGTCCAAGTTCATTGTCTGCTGTGCTTTAACCTCGCAATGACAAGGGTTTTCACTTTTTTCACTTTATAGTTCATGTTTAAAGTAGCCTTTTATTTGGTCACTGGCAAGGGCATTATTTTGTACCAATCCTTGCAGGGGTTAACAAACTTTGGAGAATGTAACTGTAGCACCTAATCCAATCAATATATTTAGAGTGTTATTTGTGCATTAATTAAAATATACACTGCTCAGAAATATTAAAGGAACACTCTGAAAACACATTAGATCTCAATTGGAAAAAAAAATCACACTGTACTGTATGTACATGCATACTGTTATAGAATGGGTAATATAAACAAAAGGATGCCACTTCATCTTAAGAAGATTTAAATTATCAACCTACAGAGGGCTTAATTGAAAGTCACCAAGAAATTTAAATGGAAAAACTCATGCAACAGGTTAGACCAATTTGCTGAAATGTCATTGCAGCAACTCAAAATGGTACTCAGTAGTTTGTATGGGCATCACAAGCTTGTATGCATGCCTGACAAAGCCGGGGCTCCTTTTGAGATGATGGATGGTGTCATGGGGTAACTCCTCCCAGATTGTGACCAGGGCATCATTGAACTTCTGGTCTGAAGTGCAACCTGGTGGCATCAGATGGACCTAAACATGATGTCCCAGAGATGTACTATTGGAGTTAGGTCAGGCAAGCAATGGTATCAATTCCTTCATCATCCTGGAACTGCCTCCATACTCTTGCCACATGAGGCAAGGCATTATCATGCACCAGGAGGTACCCAGGATCCACTGCACCATCGAAGTGTCTAAAAATGTGTCTAAGGATATCATCCCGATACCTAATGGCAGTCAGGGTGCCATTGTTCATCCTGTACAGGTCTGTGCGTCCCTCCATGTGTATGTCTCCCCAGACCAACACTGTCCCACCATCAAACTGATCATGCTAAACGATCTTGCAGGAAGCATAATGTTTGCCACAGCTCTAGACTCTTTCACATCTGTCACATGAGTGAACCTGCTCTCATCTGTGAAAAGCACAGTGCACCAGTATTGGACCTGCCAATTCTGTTGTTCTCTGGCAAATGCCAGTTGAGCTGTGCTGGTCAGTGAGCACAGGGCCCACTAGAGGACGTCGGGCCCTCAGGCCACCTTCATGAAGTCTGTTTCTAATGGATTGGTCAGAGACATTCATGCCAGTGGCCCAATGGAGGTCACTTTGTAGGGCTCTTGCAGTATTCATTCTGTTCCTCCTTGAACAAAGGAGCGGACTGGGACTGGGTTAAGGACCTCCGATGGCCCTGTCCAACTTTCCTAGAGTAGCTGCCTGTCTCCTGGAATGTCACTCCTCCATGCTCTTGAGACTGTGCTGGGAAACACAGCAAACCTTCTGGCAAGGGCACAACTGCCTGTACAATCTCTGTTGGGTCCAGGTATCGCCTCATGCTACCAGTAGTAACACTGACTAATCAAATGATTAAAAAGTTGAGGAGGGAACAAATGTCTGTGGCCTCCACCTGCAAAACCATTGCTGTTTTTGGGTTAATCTATTTGTTGCTCTTTTAGTGCACCTGTTATTAATTTCATTAACACCAAAACAGCTGACACTGATTGATAAACCCCTCTGCTATTTAACTGACCAGATCAATATCCCAGAAATGTAACTGACTTAATACTATACTCTGAGTGTTTAAGCTTAAATTTTTTTTGAGCAATGTATATTGAGGTTTGTGAAGCCACTAACTGGTTCACTGTCCAAAATATTTACCTGCCTTTTGCTTAAGGCAAATTTTCCTTAAAAAATGAAAGGAAAAAATCCAGAACCCCTGTGACTCTGGTTAGGACAAGCTGCTCAGATAATGGGGTAATGTATTTTTTGTGAACTCCTGCCGGTTCATAGCAGCAATGCAGTGGGCATGGACTGGTAAGGTCAGCCAAGTAAATTTGGTCATTAAACCATACCCCTGCTCTGTGGGAATTACCTCAAACTTTATTAATAAAAGTACAGTTAAGAGAGTGTCTCTCTGTCAATCTTAGTGTTAGTATGAGGATCAGAACGTTGTGGGTTCAAATCCCTGGCCAGTAGGTTACCCTAAGGTACCCTTGAGCAAGGTACTGACCCCATCACTACTTCCCAAACACTATATGGCTGCCGCTTGCTGCAGTGTGTATGTGTTACAAGCAGAGGTTGATATTTCATTGTGTTATGATATATCAATATATATATCGAGAGAGAGATACTATACAGTATATAGAGAGAGATAATAAAATTTTGGATTAAATTATCAGTATCATTTGCATTTCATATATAGTTATATATATGAGTGAATTTAAAGAAAACCAAAGTGAATTTAAAGCAATTTTAACATGGCCTTCAGGGTGACAAGTATACTATATGTTTGTATAGTAAAGTAAAATATCAGTGGTCAGCTAATCCAAGTACCAGGTACTGTGTTGTAGGCTGCAGTTGACCTCTCTGTCCTTGGGTTTAGCTTCAATATGAAACCATGTTTTCTGCAGGCACAATTGAAATACACCAGGTTCAGTTGTCCTCTTTAATTCCTGGCTTTCCATTTTGTCTTTAGGGATCCCAAGATGGCTTGTGTATAATTTTGGTATGGCCCAGTTTTCTCTGGACCATTTAATTGCTCGCCCAACTGCCTCCCTCCCTTCTAGAACTACCCTCATCTGTAACTTTTAGTACTCACATTTAGTTCCTAGCATGCAATATTCAAGTCAGGAGTATGGTTCAGTTATTTATCCTGCCGCTCCAGTCTGCTGACCAGACCCTATGTCTCAAACTGGTGTCACAGCAAGAGAAGATTTAATTGAGGTAAAAAAGGAAAAGCATTATTTTTTAGTAATGTTATCATCCATCTACAGTCAGCAAATTCTTCCCTGTGACAAAAAAATGTTCAAGTATGACAGACTGTTCATTTAATCCCATAAGCACAAAACACATCTTCCCAATGAATAACACATTTGGTGACCACAGAACATTTTTTCCAGTGCTTCAGGCAGGGGTTCTTCAATGTTCTTTAAATGTCATCTCAGAGGGACTTCACACAGTCACAAGGTGTGTGCATGTGCAAGGAACATAGTGACAGTATTCCACTTTAAAAAGAAAGGCAAAAGACCAACAGAACATTTATAATAACTGTAGTCTATGGGGTTCACAGGTTAATGAACCACATGTAGTCTTAAAAACTCCTCTCCCTGCTTTCTCTAAACAGCTTTGTCTTATTCAGAACCAGATCCTGTTAATGTGCCCCTTTGCAGCCTAGGCATGCTAAAACATGGCTTGTGTCAAAATTCACTTCTTGATCTTTATTGTGATTAATTACTAAAAATCAATGATTGTCATGATTTATGATTAATTGAAACTAGGTCTGCCATGACTGCTGTTTGAAAACAAATTAAATGAGACAACGATTTTTAAGCAATCTGCAAGATGATTACTGCCTAATTAGTATTCTTCTCTCTAACATTAATGAGCAAAACCTGATGGTCCATTGTTAGGTCCATTTCTATTGTTTGTTTTAATCACTATTTCGAAATAAATATAAGGTAAATGTAAGTTGCTAAAAAGAATTGCCAGTTGCGCCACAAACTATTGTAACACTGACTTCTACTGTTGAGCCAAATCATCCACATTGCCATAATGTGCTGTTCCATGGAAGTGTGGACTTTTGAGATTACTATTATTATTTAATTATGGGCTAGTGGTGGTCCAGTGGTAGGATTTAAATCCCACCTCTAGCACTACCACTATTGGGTTGCTGAGCCAAACCCTTAAGCCCAAGTTGTTCCAGGAAGACTGCCCCTGTCATCAGGAATTGGAAAAGTAATGTACATGTAATTCATTCATTAGATGTGAAACGATGTCAAACTAAGGAATAGCTCAAAGAAAAATGACATTAAAATGACTCAGCATGAACTAACGGCAACATACAGTACACCACAAAGTACATTAGCTATTACTCCAACACCAGTAATTTAACTTTTTTATCTTATGCTTTAGCCTTTATTATCTAAATGTGATTGATTTTAACACTTTTTAGCACCAAACCTGTATTTCTGTGTGTGGTACTCTGGCCCAATAGGTAATCTTGTGTCAGCTTAACCCAGGGTAATAATCAAAGCCCAATAGGCTAAATTTAGAATTTTTGCAACTCAAAAGCAAAAAAGACAAAACTCAAAAGTCATTTAACATGATTTTTATCAGCATTTCTATCAGCAAAGGTCCAGATGGTCAGAATCAAACTATTTCTGTGGTGCGTGAACTCCTTCTTTCAGCTGCTCCAGTTAGAGGTCCCCAAAGCAGCTCAACCATTTAAATTCCTTCATGTCCTATGTATCATCCTTCTTCAAACCAATTACCTGCATGTTCTCTCACCACATACATAAACATCCTCTTTAGCCTTCCTCTTCTCCACTTTCCTGGCCACTCCATTCTCCCAGTGTAATCCTTGTCTCTCCTCTGTCCATTTCCAAACCAACGTAATCTTGCTTCCCTAATTTTGTCTCAAAAACATCTAACCTGAGCTGTCCCTTTAATATACTTATTTCTAATCCTGTCCATCCTCAACAAACCCAATGAAAATCTTAGCATCTTCAACTCAACTACTTCCAGCTATGCTGTCTGTCTTTTCATCAGCGTCGCTGTCTCCAATCCATATAGCACAGCTGGTCTCACTACATTCCTATAAACTTTTCCTTTCACTTTTGCTTGTATCTATCTGTCACATATCACTCTTGCCATTCATCTCCACCCATTCCAACCTTCCTGAACTCTCCTCTTCACCTCCCTTCCATACTCATCAGTATTCTGAAGTGTTCATCACAAGTATTTAAATTCCTTCACTTTTGTTACCTCTACTCCATGCATCTTAACCACTCCACTTTCCTCCCTTTCATTTACACTCATGTATTCTGTCTTTGTCCTACTCAGTTTTAATCTCCTCTCTAGAGCATATCTCTATAAGCTACTCTCAATAGAGATCACAATATCATCAGCCATAGGGTTTAACCTTGTTCATCCAACCTGTCCATTACCATGGCAAACAAGAATGGGCTCAGCACTGATCCTTGATTTAATCTAAGCTCTACTTTAAATGCATCCTACTGCAGACCTCACTACCATCACACTGCCCTCATGCATCCTGTACTACTCTGAAATACTTCTCTGACTTCCTCATACAAAACCACAACTCTTCTCTACACACCCTTCCATATGCTGTCTCCAAATCCGCAAAATCAAACTCCTTCTGACCTTCTCTGTACTTCTCCATCAACACCCTCAGAGCAAACATTGCATCTGTAGCACTCTTTCTCAGCATAAAACCATACTGCTGTTCACTAATCATCACCTCTTGTTTTAACCTAGCTTCTACTACTCTTTCCCATTACTTCATGCTGTGGCTGATCAACTTTATCCCTCTATAGTTACTACAGCTCTGTGCATCACCCTTATTCTTGAAAATCGGCACCACTACACTTCTCCACTCTTCAGGCATCTTCTCACTTTCCAAGATTGTGTTAAACAATCCAGTCAGAAACTCTACTTCCATCTCTCCTAAACAGTTCCATCTTCCACAGGCATATTATCTGGACCAACATCCTTTCCATTCTTCATCCTCTTTATTGCTTTCCTTACTTTCATCATGCTAATTCACTGCACTTCCTGTTTCAATATATTCACATCATTAAATTTTCTATTCTCTCATTCTCTTCATTCATAAGCCCCCAAAGTACTCTTTCCATCTACTCAACACAGTCTGCTTGTTTGTGAGTATGTGGTCTAGTGGCAGGCTACTTGCCTATGGACCTGTGGTTCAAGAGGTCCCAGGTTTGAATCCCACCTCTGGCACTACCACCACTGGGTCCCTAAGCAAGACCCTTGGGGACTATCCCTGTAATTAGGACATGTAAATTGCTCTGGATAAGAGTGTCTGCTAAATGCTGTAAATGCTGCACATCATTCCCAGCTCTGTCTCTCTGTCTAGCTAATCTGTATAGGTTTTATTCCCTCCTTACTGTCCAACCTCTCATACAACTCACCATACACACTGACCTTATCTTTAGCCTTTGCCACTGCTGTCTTCACCCTGTGCCTCATGTCCTTGTACTTTTGTCTACTTTCTTCAATTCTCTGGCTAACTCACTTCTTTATCGCTAGCTTATTCTTCTGTATACACTCCTGAACATCTGGGTTGCACCACCAGGTTTCCTTATCCTCCATCTTCCTTCCTGATGTCATGCCAAGTACCTCTCTAGCTGTTTCCCTTACCACTTCTGAAGATCCACCTGTGTGCATCTTCCTACACTCTTGTGTGTCACCTTGTGCTCCTATTCTTAAAATAGGTATTTATTACTTACATTTCAATCCTTTTAGCAAAATCTACAACTATCTGACCTTCTGCATTCCTCTCCTTGACACCATACCTATTACCTGTGTTCACTTCACCGACATGTCTTCACCAGTCATCTCTCTCTCCCATGAGTACACCTTCTATCACTTCATCTAACTCAATCCAGAATTCTTCTTTCACCTCCACCTCACAGCCAACTAGGAGGGCATAAGCTCTAACAACATTCATTATCACACCTTTAACTTCCAGCTTTAAACTCATCACCCTATCTGACACTCTCTTAAACCTCCAGAACACTTTTGACATACTCTTCCTTCAGGATAGCACCTACCCCATTCCTCCTTCCATCCACACCATGGTAAAACATGGTAAAAACCCTCCTCCAATATAGCTGACATTACTACACTTCTATCTAGTCTTTTACACACACAAAATATCAACCTTCAGGTCAAATCAGTTAACTCTCTCCCATTACCAGTCATGCTGCCAATATTCAAAGTTACTACCCTCAATTCCAATCTATCCAATCTAAGGACGCCTTGCTCCTCAGTAGCCCAAATTCTACCTACACCCTATGGGCTAACCGTACTGATGCCAGTCATTGTAAACCCAGGCCAAGGCCAAGACCAATCCAGTATGGAAATCTGTTTTGTTGTGGTGTGTGGTACTGTTTGGATACAGAGCCTGTCAGCAAACCATGTCTGGGTGAAAAAGCCAATGGAATGGTTATTCTCTGTGCTCAGAACCTTTCAGCCCTTCAATGGAAAAGATTTTTGTTAATCATTCCAAACACAGTGTGATAACCTCTGTAGAAGCTTTATCAAAGCAGGTTATTTTTGGGCTGGAGCACAGCAGAGCTCAGCATGGCTCTTCGTTCAACACCTGATTTAAGTCATCAGCTAATTAGCAAGGCCTGTATGAGTTAAATTCAGATATTAGAATAGGTAAAAATGCTACTCTAGACAGAGGTATGGACTGGGAGGATGTCAGATTGATGCCCATGTTGTGTTGTTGACCTCAGCTGCAGCTAAGAGACCTAGCTTAGAATTTAAGATGTACTCAAAGGTTTTCATTCAAGGCTGAAGAAAGAAAGTCACAGTATGCACTTGATCCATTCTTTTCCAACAATGACACCATCTCTTTTTTTGCACAAAACAGCATGACCTGATAATCTAACCATTTTCATTTACAAACTGGCTTTTTGAGCAAGCAAATACTTTCTACATTTACATTTGAGTCACTTTTTTCATTACTCTGTAATTAATCTCGATAACAAGGTTTAATTGATCCAGAATGTATATTCAATCTACTTCCACATTAAATCATTATTTAAATCAATTAAATCATTCCATTTAAAAAAAAGTCAAGTCAGGTATGTAGTCTGCCCATGCGTAACAACTTTTACTAAGATTTCACTATAGACAAGGGTGATACCAAGCTTGAGAGCTTGATTCTGTAATTTAATTTTTCAAACAATTAATTGCCCTTTAAGCAATGAGAACATACCCATTAACCATGTAAATAGTAACTAGTAACTATCAAACTAGTAGTGAGAACAGTCACCATTGTTAGAATTATTACACCTTTGCAACATAAGCAATTGAAATCTCTGGGTGTTTCACAGCATCTGAAACACTAACTCACTTGCAGAGCACCATAGCTGCAGCCTTTTTGTTAGCTGTTCTTAGCTTTTCCCCATCCTCGTTAATTAGCATAGTCGATTAGTAATTAAAACAGCTGTTAATTTTAGCCTGTCCTCCACTCCCACCTGTGAATGCAAATCACAATCAAATGGGGAACACAATAAGACCTGTCTTCAAGATTTAATAGGGAGGAGGTGGAAATCCTGCTGTAAAACTGAGCTTTGAGCAGACATGCACAAAGACTCACTGCTTTACTGCAATGGGGGAGGGCAGACAATTTGAGTTGATTTTTAGTTCCACTTGCACACTCTCAAAGTATAAAATGGAGCTCACAGTCAGTACTAACACATCTGTATAGGTGAACAAGGCAATCATCTAGAGCTGCACTTGAGGAAGGATGGTGAAATGTACCAAATTATTCTCACCTATCTTGATTGCAGGTTCTTATTTCAAAGTCCCAGTGAGAGCCATTGCTTAGGCAGCTTCTAACCCCACCTCTGCCCATTATATATCGCACTGTTAAGCACCAACAGATCTTTGGTTTTTGCAGGGTTTAAGAACGGATTATAAATTAAAGTGATGAACTTCAAGCATCGTTGATAATGTACTGAGCAAACACCTTTTCATTTCTTCACATTTTGATTCTAAAGAGCTATACCTTCTTTAATTCTTTCTAAATGTAATGTTATCAGTTATCCAGGCTTCCTGATATATTTATAATGTTTTTGGCCTTCTTTTCTAGTCTACTCCCAGTACCTGACCAGTTTCAGGGACTCGAAGTGTGGGATCATCAGCAGAAAAATAATGTATTCCTTTGGAATGCCCTCCAAAAAGCCAGGAGAACTATTACAAGCTGACAAGAACGCTCACCTTTAAGAGCTCATGCAGGGTTGAAGACAGTGGTCATACCAAATATTGACTTTAAAGCTGGTTAGAATGATAAAAAAAAAAAAACACACATTGATGCACACGGGTTTGGATTTTAAAAAAAAATAAAAAAAACTCTCCTTGTCTAGTTCATTACCCAGGAAAAAATGGGTCGAAAATAAAGTAATCACCCAGAGGTGATGAAATTAATTCACAGTAGAATTTCTGATGAACCAACCAAATATTTCTGCTTGTAGCTCTCCAGACCTTCGGGTAACTGACTCCTCACAACTCTTTTTGTGTAGCAGGGAGCAGCTATTTAAAGTACCTGGAGAGCAGAGATGGAGCAACCTACTGGTCTGAGATTTGAACACACAACCTACCAATCCTGGAGCCTATACCCTAACCATTAGGCCACCACTGCCGCAAATATCAGTTCTCCCCTCCGGGGAATCAACCCCCCCAGTTTCCCCGCATGATATCCTGCTATTTGGGGATACTTACCAGGAGGACCTATACTATGCTATATACCTATATTATGAGGATACTTCATCAGCATATCACCTGTAGCTCTCACAATCCTTCATGATACATACATTTACTATATTTGACTATATCTAATGATCTATAAACACTGAGAAAATAAACACTCACAAGCAAAAAGAGACAACAAACATGGCAGCAAACAGAAGTACTCAAAATGTAAAGATTGAAAAAATTAGGGATGGGTTAATTTTTTATGTTTAGGCCAATACAAAAGTATTAAGCATCCAAACACTTCTTAGCTTTGAGGTTTAATAAATTAAAAACATCATCAGCATTACTCTCCAACCGCTTCCTCTTTTAGATCTCCACCTACAAAAACTCTCAAAAAACTCTCAATACCCGATTGGCTAAAATTCCTTTTTGTCACTGACACCAATGCTGGATTGCTCGAAATGTGAATAAGTGCCAGAATCCATTGCTGGGAACCAGCAGCAATGGTTTCTGGTAAATTGAAAATCATCAATTAAAATAAAATCAATAGTGATTTGACAAAATATTACAAGAGGAACTTTTGTTTGGTGATATGGTATGGTTACATAGTAACTGTTGCTGACTGGAAACATGAATAATGGATAAATTTAATAATGTTACCTGTTATTGTTGCCACAAACTGAGAAGCTGAAATGTGAAGTCTGCACTTTACTACAAGAGATGTATTTCTCTTTTACATGAGGCATGTGAAATGGCTGCCTGAAGCGGCATCACATTGAGTAAACATCTTTCATTGCTGCAGCAGGCGTTTCACATATAGACATCTCTGATGGACAGAAGAGTGTAAAACAGAGATGTGATGTCACATATTATATATATCAAATGTCTGCTAGTGACTGATTCAGCAGACTCTTTCTTTGCTGATACTATCATGTGCTCTATGAATCTGTCACAAAAAAATTGGTGATTAAGCCAAGCTCACCAGTTTTAGTAATCTCCCAAGACAGGAATCATCCTTTAAGCTGTATCACCCACATAAATCTATTACAAACATCAAACAAGTTTAATATGGAGCTGTAATAATGTAAATACCCCCAATTAGTTTAAACAGTACCTAACATAACACTGAAAAATGAGTGTTTGTAGAAAGTGACTATTCTTGTCATTGTGAAACATGGCACAGCACACAGTGAGACACAATTAAATGCAACTGTTGCATTTTAACCATACACCCATGTGCAGCAGCGGACAGCTATTGAAAGCATCTGGGGAGCAGTGATTGGGATGGTACCTTGCTCAAGGGTACCTCAGAGCAACCTATTGGTTTAGGATTTGAACCCACAACCTTCTGAACCTGAGGCCAACTTCCAAACACAATTTCAATTAGTTTAACAAAAGCTAATCAGTACATCAAAAGATCTTTTGGCTGCTCCGGTTTAGGGGTCACCACAGCGAATCATCCATTTCCATTTCTTCCACTTTTCCTCTTCCCTGCCGCTTCAACATCTTCAACGTCACTCTACCAATATGATCTTTGTGTCTCCTCTGGACATGTCAAAACCAACGCAACCTTTCTTTTCTATATCTGAAAATATTGTTATGTAACTTGCCTGGTTGGCATATGCATATGCCTCATAGACCAAGCCTTAGGTTTCCCGGACATGGATTAATCCTAGTCTTAGAGTGCCAGTGATGAATTGCCATTGACAATTGAAAATTTCTATTTTCCATTTGGTCTAGGATTAGCCATAATCTAGGTCTGGGGAACTGGTTCATATAGTCTTTTGTATACTGAGTTTACCCTAGCACAAAAGCCACTCATTCTACTCTATCCCCCACCTCCTAGACAAGCAATGAGAAAAACAAAATTGAAACACTGGATCTGAAGAATGATATAGCTGCCTTCAAGTTAATTAAGATAGAAATGTCTGTTGGCCATTCAAATATTTACCTTAAAATCTAAATTTTCTCCTCAAATGCATGGGTAATGCCTTGTTCATTAAGTGGAAGAAACAAATCTTAAAGTGGAATCTTGATTTAGTTTAACCTGATAATGAGACTACTTTAATGCCTACTTTAGAGGCAGAAAACAAGGGTAGTGCTTTTCATGGGTGAAATGGTTGCATCTTAATAGAATAAAGTTACTTCTCTGAGTGAAGTGTATGTGGAATAAGCAGAGAAGGGTGCTATTTAGATTGTCCATCTGTTGTGTTAACATGTGTGACTAGCCTGGCAGGGTCATTAAGCTTGTACCCTGTCACTATCACTTCTCCATCTGTTTATGTAGTCCTCCCACATGAATACGCTGCTTCATCAAGGAGACAATATCACTGTGCTCACTGCCTGCTGTCTGCCTGCTCTTCTCTCCCCTCCCATCTCCTCTTTCTATAGCCCATGTACATCATGTTCCATCAAACATCCACATCAAGTTCAATCAAATATTGATAGAATGTCTCACATAACATCCGAGGCACGTATGACATCTCAGGCACCTTCTTCCCTTCTACTGGACATCTCTACATTCTGCCATGCTAGCATGTCTGGCACATTTTGGCTTCCAGCTGTGAAAGCTGACATGAGTATAAGAGCACTGAGGAGCATGTAGGCATACACAAAGATGACAGTCAGCACATCATATGTCACTGACTGAGACGTCGGTTTTTAGTGTAGGAACATAGAAAGAGAGAACTTTATTGTCATTTCAGCCACATACGATAATACAGTGAGACAGGATGGTATGGCACAAAAAGGTATACAAATAAAGATAAATATATATTAACTAACAATACTATTATTAGTGAATTATTATAAGTGTGTAAGTGCTCACAAACAGATTGGATAAGGGTAAATGGTGCATCTGAGGGGTGAAAGGGGTTTCACACGATGCTGGAGGCCTTCTGAATTCAGCAATTCTTGAAAGGGAAGGGAGGGACATTCCTATGATTTTGGCAGCTGTTCTGCATGCTCTTACAATCTGTGGTGCTGGCACTGGTGAACCACATACTGATACAGATGGTCAGGACACTCTCCTTGGTTGTCAGTGAGGTTAGGGGGAGGGAAGCTTGAACATTTCAATCATCTTAAGAAGTCAAGATGCTGTTGGGCCTTCTTTGTTCTCACTGAACCAGATGACCAATTGTCTAATCTGATGCCTGTAAATTGACTCATCGCTGTGGTTGATGACTTCCACCACTGTTGTGTGATCAGCATATTTAATGATGCTGTTTGAGCTGTGCTTAACATCAGTTTAACTGAGGACTAATCTTCTGGGAGCTCCTCTACTTAGTCTAATGGTGTTTGAAGTGGTTTTCTTACCTCTCTGACAGAAACTTCAGAGCCTATTTACAAAGAAAGGTACTCAATTCCAGCTCACTTAATTTCCCAGTTTTTGCTGATAGCTTTAATTTAGTGCAAAATGCTGAATTAAAGTCTATGAGCAGCATTCAAACATAAGGATCTTTCTTGCCCATGTGTGATAGGGAGAGATAAAGGCATTGAAAATGCCTTCCTGAGTGGATGTTTGGCCAATATGCAAACTCTCTGGGGTCTAGTGTGCAGGGATACCTGTTCTCCATTTGTGTCATTGCAAGTCTTTTGAACTTGACTTCTTGACAAATAGTTGGTACAACTGGGCAGTAGTTATTCAGGCACGTCACTTATGTTTCCATAGCACAGAATGATTGTGGTGGTCTGAAAGCATTTTGAGAGCATCATGTGTCTTAGTGAAGTGTTAAAGATATATGTACAGCCATCAGCCAACTGATCAGCATACTCTCTGAGCACACGACTGAGAGTTTTCACTCTCACTCTCATTTTCATAGCTGCTTGTCCTAACCAGGCTCCCAGGGGTAGTGGGACAATCCCAGTTCTCACATGGAGAAAGGTGAGGGAAACACCCTGGACAAGTCAACAGTCCATCCCAGGGCAGACACACAGACAAACACACCAGGGGTAATTCAGCACCTCAGGCCACCTGACATGCATGTCTTTGGATGGTGGGAGGAAACTAGAGATCCAGGAGGAAACCCACACAGATATTGGGAGAAAATGCAAACTCCACACAGAAAGGACCAGGACTGTCCCTCCTGGGAAGCAAACCCAGGACCTTGTTGAGAGGCAACAGCACTACCCACTGCACCACTGTGCCACCCACTGAGAATATTATAACAATAACATTAAATATGGTTAAGTCCTGAGATACACTTGAGGTACTGTCCCAAGCTCTGCTCTCTGGGGCACCAGGTAGATAGATAGATAGATACACTGTAACACTATTTCCATTTAAATTAATATCAAACATCTGAAACACTGAAACATAAAACACAACCTTTATCTGAGCCCTGGACTCCAAGCTACAGTTTCCTGCTCAGTTGAACACTCTTCATGTTGTTCAAATATTGAATGATCCAGTACAGGCAAGCTGGTACTTTCTAAAAATCTTCAGAGTGAGATCACATGTATCAAGTAACCAAAGTCTTTCTCAAAACAGGTTTAATAGATTTGAATTTGAGAAAGAATGAGACAACAATATGCAGTATAAGCAAACTACTTAAGTGAAAATTCTTGTTATTGTGAAACGCAGAGGTTGTGTTGTGCTGTGCTGCATTTCACAATAACAATAATTTTACACATGTAGCAGCTATTGAAAGTGCCCAGGGAGCAGTGATGGGGATAGTACGTTGCTTAAGGGTACCTCAGGGTAACCTACTGGTGAGGGAATTGAACACAATCTTCCAATCCAGGGGCTTAGTCCCTAACCACTAGGCCACTGCTGCCCCCTTAAGATGTATGGAATTTTCAGAACTATCAAGGATTTTAAGAAATTGGCATCACAACAGGTCAAGAGATGAAGATAATAATAGTCCTTTATCTTCACCATGTTTGAAATGCATATCATATCACCTTTATACTCTTATAGTGGATCAGGAAATCATGAACGAAACGAATCGGAGCAGGGCGCTGGTCATTCTGTGTGCACACTTTGTGATTATTCATGTTATGTTTAGTTTTGAGTTCTGTGCACGTTATCCGTCTTTAAAGTGGCGGTGGTCTAGTGGTAGGATACTTGCCTACTTGGACCTCTGGATCAAAAGGTCCCCAGTTCGAATCCCACCTCTGGCACTACCACCACTGGGTCCCTGAGCAAGACCCTTAACCCTGAGTTGCTCCAGGGGGACTGTCCCTGTAATTAGGACATGTAAGTCGCTCTGGGTAAGAGCGTCTGCTAAATGCCGTAAATGTAAAGTCCAGTACGAAGCTCTTGGCTCTGCGTTGGCGTCCAGGCAACACCACATCGTGACACCAAATTAAACTTTTTTTTTTTTCTGTAAATCTTTTGCTGTTTGACCCTGGGTGGTGAACACTGCAGTGAAGTTAAGCAGAACTAAATTCACTGAAGACTACATCACAAGAGCTGTAACAAATAAGACAGAGAAGTAAAGTTATCTCCTTCTGGGACTCCAGGGCAAGCGTAAGCAACATGAAGCTGCCCAACTTCTAGATGTGAATGAGGTGCTTAAAATTAAAACATTGGGTTAAAACCTATCCTAACCTAAATCCTCAAAACTAGTGATGCATTTAAATGATACCTAAATGTGTATAGTAGGCAAAAACCTGCAAAGGAAAATAGTTAAAAAAAAAAAAAAGGTAAGATTTCTAAAAAAAAAAAAAGAATTGCCTTATTTTGGTTTTGATCTGTCATGGTAGGCGGCACTCTGCTCTGACTCACTCATTGGACAAGGGTTTAAAGGTCCCAATGAGTCAGAGCAGAGTGTCATTGAGGTGTACCTCTCACTTGTGTGTTTTCTTGCATAATAGTGTTTCCTGAGTTCTGTATCGTTTTGTGTTTAATAAAGCTCAGTGCAAAACTCTCAGCTATGCATCGGTGTCCAGCCCACAACACCCCAATGTTACAATCTGGGGTGGAAGAGTACATGATTTCTAATTTTTTTTTTTTTTTTTTTTTTTTTTTTTTCCTTGTTATCACAAACCCTTGTTACAAAATGTTGTTTGATAAGCTCTTTTAAATGTTTGTTTTTTTAATCTAGGTATTGTGAGTTTATGTTTAATTGTTGGGATTAATTGTTTAATCTACCACTAACAGGATGACCTCATTTAAAACATACTCCCAAATTCCCACAGTTTGTCCAGACACAAGCACAAGCAAAATAAGGTTTCAGGAGACATTGTTTCCTCCCACAGTCTGTGATGTGCACATCAGTTGGAGCGAAGATGCTAAATTGCCCCCTAGATGTGACTATATGATGGACTCGCAAGATTTCCATGGTTTTTCTACACCTTTTGGCTTATGAGCACTTAGATAGATTCCAGTGCTCCCTGTGACCCTTGTTAGGATCAGGAGATCATGAGTGTTGCATAACACTGTCTCTTTCCGCTTTCAGATGTAAACTTACATAAAGTAACATCTACATTTAAACCTAGCCCTAGCATCATTCTGTCTCTTATACAACTTGGAATTTATCTCTTCAAGCCTGATCTGTTTGATCCCATCCAGGCCCTTAGGCGGCAAAGCAGCGCTTCAGACATTTCCCCGGTGTATTTAAAGGCCTATGCCCCACCTCCAGGAAAATCAACAACAAGCTGCAAAATAATTATTAGTTTGCACCTATGTACCAATATATACTTTTTTTAAGATTCAGAATGCATTGTCATGTGTAAAGTAACAGCATCTAAGTAGAATATTGCATTAAGATATATGCTTCTACTGTACACTTAAGCTTATATAGTGAAACAATACTGATATTTAACTGACAGAATGGAAGTATATAAGTGTTACAAAGGCTGTAAGTGACTACAGTTTATCTGTGAAGTTTTATTGTCATTTCAACCATACGCACATTACAGAGTAAACTCAGAGTGAACTCAACATACGATTAAACAGATGCAGACAGTACAACATACAGTGCAAAAAAACAGTCACAACAGTGTACAATTCTTCGGGATATTTCGGTTTAAAAGAATACTTATATTTGATTGAGAATTCTAGTCTGCTCTGGTGCACAAAGTGTCATTTAAACTATTAAATTTCTCCACCAGCTATAACACTAGTGTCACTGATACTGCTGCTGCCCTTCCATACAGTGAAACCTTTTATCACCAAGGCCCACTGTGAGGTGATGGATACATTAATGCAAAATCAAATGCAAATGTAAAGGTAAATAAAAGTAACCTAGGAAGCTTCCATCCCAACTACAAATCGGATCCAGCACTGTGAATGATTTTAATTCACTCTTTTTTTTTTAAAGTTTACTTTCGTTATTCTTTCTTAAAAACATAAATTTTCATTTCAATTTATATACATTTTCTGAAGAATATAAATTTTAAAATAAGACTTTTAATTCTTAACTGATATAGAACTGATGTTCTTATTAATAACACATTTTTATTAATATTAAATCATTTTAAATGCCTTGTAATGTATTCATTTGTAATTAATTCATTTATTTGCTTTGAAAATGAGAGGAAATTACAATAAACTGAAGTTCAAGCCTTGCACCACAGTAGTGTTCAGGGAGGAGTTGGCATGGTTACATCCCAAAAACACTATGTGGTCAGTTCTTTTCTTATAATAGATTTAAAAACACTTTTTTGTTTGAAGATTCCGAATCTCTGCAAAAATGAATGTTTTTCACTCTTCTCACACTCTTTGAGGCCTTGTTCATTAACTGATGAGGTGTGAAAAATGAGGCAGAATGCTAAACTCTGCAGAGCTGTGGCCTGGAAGGAGTCCAGTTCAATTAACCTGCTGTAGAGTGTTCTTCTTTGAAGCAATGATTCTCAATCCTGGTCATGGAGTGCCACTGCCCTGAAAATGTTTAAGTTTCACCTGCAGCCCATCACACGTGATACAAGTAATAAATTAACAAGCCCTTGCTGAGTTAAACTGGTTGTATGTGCAGCATTTTAAAAACTACAGCATGTAGGGCCGTGGTACTCCAGGATCAGAATTAAAATAGAATTAGATGACGACAAAATTACATTTCAGAAAAGACATAAAATCAAAACAGTTCCAAGCTGTAAGTACATGACTGGATCCTACCTGAGAAAATGCTGACTGACAGCTTGTGGGTAGTGTAGTGATATATATGAGACATTAACCAGTATACAGTACTGTGCAAATGTTTTAGGCAGGTGTGGAAAAAATGCTGTAAACAAAGAATGCTTTCAGAACTATAAATAATGATTGTTAATTTTTATGAATTTACAAATTGCAAAGTGTGCGAACAAAAGAAAAATCGAAATCAAATCAATATTTGGTGTTACTACCTTTTGCCTTCAAACCAGCATCAATTCTTCTGGCCCCCACAGAGCCCTGATCTCAGCATCATCCAGTGTGTCTGGGATTACATGAAGAGACAGAGGGATGAGAGGAAGCCTACATCCACAGAAGATCTGTGGTTAGTTCTCCAAGATGTTTGGAACAACGTACCAGCCGAGTTCCTTCAAAAACTGTGTGCAAGTGTACCTAGAAGAATTGAGGCTGTTTTGAAGGCAAAGGGTGGTCATACCAAATATTGATTTGATTTAGATTTCTCTTTTGTTCTTTCACTGCATGTTGTTGATTGATGAAAATAAATGATTAACACTTCCATTTTTGAAAGCATTCTTTGTTTACAGCATTTTTTCCACACCTGCCTAAAACTTTTGCACAGTACTGTATATCAGATGATGTTGTAGGGCTTATCAACAATGGTGATTTTATATATCCCTTATATTGTAAATATCGATGCAGTTATAAAATGGGACAAAATTAACAGTGCAATATTAGATGCCATTCACACGTTTTCCATTTTGACACTTCTAAGCTGTAGGCTGAAGATTTACATTTATATTTACATTTATGGCATTTAGCAGACGCTCTTATCCAGTGCAACTTCCATACCCTTATTACAGGGACAGTCCCCCCTGGAGCAACTCAGGGTTAAGGGTCTTGCTCAGGGACCCAGTTGTGCCAGAGGTGGGCTTTAAACCTGGGACCTCTTGAGCAATGGGTCCATTGTTAGGTATCCTACCACTAGACCACACTCACACCTTATCAGCTTTTTGGCTGCTGCATGTAACTGTGACCCCATGACTGCAAAGCTTCTCTTCAAAAACAGCTTTTAAAAGCAAAATGAAAAAAGGCACCTGTAGTCAATGGTGCACCAGAAAAGCACTGGAGAATATCTCTGGAAAACAATGTGGGAGACATATGGATAAACTAACAAGCAGGAAAAGTAATCATGAAGTTGAAACTCCACTTCTTATTGAAGACATAGCATATTGTATGAGAATCCAGTTTTTAGTGGCCACCTAGCCAACCTGGCTCTTACGGAACTAAAAGAATCAAACATTGCATTTTTCTTATGTCAGTAACATGTTTTCAATGTTAAGGTTCATATGAATTCCTTGCATTCAAAATCCCTTTACTGAAATAAACGCATTATGATGTATGTAGTTTCTTTTGTATACCCATATGACTTTTTTAAATGTATCTTTTTAACAAAGAAAATATTCTGTATGGAATAACAAATTTAAACACATAATACAAATGCAATTAACAGTCATTACAATTATAAAATAAAAGGATTTAGTGTTTTTTATACAAAAATCTGTTCATTCAGGCAGAACAAGTAACATTGTCAGTTGGCTTCCAGCACCCCTAGCAACCCTGTTAAGGATAGGTGTTTAGTAAGAATGGATGAATGGATTGATAGATTGATGTAAAAGGGTTAGCTTAATTTAGATGATGATACAGCCATAAGCTCCAAATCTGCCAAGTAACTGTGTACTGTGCAATGCAGACAACTGGATTGTAAGCTCTGTTACAGAATGGGTTGCAAGAGTCTAAATAAGAGGTGTAGATTCCATTTTTGGGCAAATAGGTTTAAAATCTAATAAGATTCAATGTGCTATAAGTTATTTGTTCCTTGTTTGATTGTTGGAAACATTTCTAGCTAGCGTGAAGTTACAGCTCCAAACATGGCAGACACTGCATAAATTAGCATTAAAGAAACAACACCACATATAGAGAAGTCTTTCTGAATCTAATCTAATCTTTTCTCAAGAGAAAGTACAGTTTCCCACCTCTTCTTCTCACCCTGGAAATGTTGTGCAGCTGTCTCATCTCAGTGACACATGGTCACACCTAAGGCTTTTTATATCTCTCCTTCTGGTGTTGAAGTCTAGACACAACGAAATTTCCTCTTGATACTTCAGATTAATACAGCACCATACTCCTGTAAAGCTTGGTTTCTTGATTGTAATTAGGAGGTTAAGAATATTAAGTGAGGAAAAGTGCTTGCTTGTACTGGGCCCCTATTCATGGCTTAAGTAAAACTGATCAAGCTCACTTCTTGAAGTTCTTTTGTCATCTGGTTCTGAATCTGACTGTAAAATAGAAACACACATAAATGTCTGACTTTTACCATGAATTCCATTGTGTATTAAGGTGCTAAATGCTTAATAACCAAAAAATCTTTATGTAGATATGTAAATTAAGCAATTATTTTGGCTGACAGTCAATTGCATAGCATTAATAAACACCATTGGTTGACAAAATAAACTATACTGTGATTATTAGTAACATGATTTCAGATTATTTGTCGAATATTGAATGTTTGTTTTTCAGAGGAGGCTGTGTGTAACAGCAATTTTTCGATGCTATTCCTCTGTTAGGGATTAATTCACAGTTAAAAAAAAAAAAAAGAAAAATCAAGGGAGGCTTTGAAAGTAGCAGCAATAGACTCTGCAGAAAAGCACACAGTCAAAAGTTAAGGAGAAAAGCTTGGTTGATTTTAAAGTGCCTTCAAAAACATAGGGCTGAAAAGTTAAGAGGGTAAGAACCAAGAAAAATCTTTACATGTCTCTTCACATTCATCCCCCCATCTCACCTGTTCAGTGTTGCAAGTAAGTGCATGCTTGCTAGGAGCATTCCCTGTGGAGATTTCAGTGACAGAATCCTTTCACCTCATTGGGCTAGACCCGACCCCAAGTTAGCATTTGGGCTACAAGGTATTCCGGCCACCTTTTCTCTTAAACATTTTCTATTATTTGTGATGGAGATTTTGATACTAAGTCAGTTCATACAGAGACAATTTTGAGCAATTTAATATTTTTTGCTAAGATTATCACATCATTAAAACGCCATCCTTCAGTTACTACCTACAGAGTGCCTAAGCCCTTGTTAGCTTTTGTTATTCCAATCCAATTCAAGTCACATTTGTTAGTGGTTCCAATTCAACCTCTGCGTTTCACCCATACAGCAGCTATTGAAAGCACCTGGGAAGCAGTGAAGGGATGCTCAAGGGTACTTCAGGGTGTAACGGTGGCGGGGTGCAGAGAGGACGCCAACGCTGAGCCAGGAGTTCGGATCATAACTTTATTAACTATATTAACAAAACAAGAGCAAAGGACTGCAGTTCAAACCAAAACCAAGGTACTGCAGCCTAAACCAAGTTACCCAGATTACCAAATACCAAAAACCACCATAACGTGTAGGCTGAGCCTAACGAATAAGCCGCGCTCTGTTCTGACTCATCGGGGCTTAAATAGTCAGCCCCAATGAAGCACACCTGTGCCTTCATGAGCTCAGGTGTGCTCAGTCAGAACAGAGTGCCCTCTACCGTGCCCAAAACACACCTCACCCGTGACAGAATCCCCCCCCAAAAGCAGACCTCTGAAGCAGGCTTGCAGGAACATTGCAGCAGAGCTTAATTTCAAGAATTCCTCCCTCTGCTTTCTGGCATCTAGTGTGGAATGAAATCTAACCTGGATGGCAATAGCAGCATGTTTGATGCATAAATATCAAGTCCGAGCACAGTGAGCCCTGTACGCACGTTGTATCACAGTGGCAGCCTGGTGCTTCTGTTTCAGAGTCTGTCTGGTCTTCATCCCTCGGAATGCGGCTTGCAGAACAACAGCAGCCATCTTTTTCTCCTTCAAAGACTTCATTTCTTGCTTCATCATCTTATTAGCTCGTTAATATCGCTGAACAGTCCTGGCTGCCCACAGTAGCTTCAGGTAGTATTTTCTGCTTAACTGCTTCCTCACCTGTGCCTGAATGGTTACTGCAGCCTCATGTTCAATTTGCATCTGCACCCAAACTTTCATTCTAAACTTCCCACTAACCTGGAGCTGCTCCTTCTCTGTTTTCTGCCTGGCAGACGGGTTAGTGGTGCTGGGTTTGGGGATCGACTCCTTGATGGCTCTTTCCTTACTGTGAAGGGCCTTCTTGGTCGACCTCCCCGGTTACACGATGCAGGAAGTGTTCTCCACCATCCTCCTGCTCTCTGTGTCAGGAACGGCCTTCTTTGCCTCACTTCTCTTGTTGCGGGCGGCCTTCTTTGCCTCACTTCTCTTGTTGCGGGCGGCCTTCTTTGCCTTCCTCTCGTGTTTAAGGGTGCAGGGAGCGTTCACTTTCACTGTTTCGCTGTTATTTGCCCTGGCTGCATTCACCGCTGTGTTCTCACGTTGAGCTGCGCAGAGCGCCGTGTTTACTGTAACGCCTCTATTAGCCGCGCAAGGAGAATTCTTTACCCTAACGCCTCTATTAGCCGCGTAGGGAGAATTCTTTACCGTAACTCCTCTATTAGCTGTGCAGGAAGAATTCTTTACCATAACTCCGCTATCAGCTGCGCGTGGTGCTTCCTCCGCTGGCGGATCGCGGTGATTGGCGCGTGTCGCTTTCTCCGCTGGCGGTTGCGGTGATTGGCGCGCTGCGCTGTCGGCGCTGAATTTCCACGCTGAACAGCGCAGGGCGGCTCCACTATCAACGTCCCGCTTTGAATGATGTAGGGAGAAAGCTCTGCCTTCCTACTTCTTTTTTAAATAGGTAAAAGGCCAAGGGGGGGATACTTTTTCAAGGCACTGTTTGTATCTTGGCAATTATTCAGATATTTCAAATATTCCTGAAATTAACAAAGGTTGATAAAAAAGTTGCATCTCAAAACATGAATTCAAGGTTTAACATACAAAATTCTGCTATGAAATGTCAGAAACACTGCAGTTTGAACAAAGGCTTAGAGTATTTTAAAATGCCCTCAAGGAAGTTTTGAGGAATCATCTTGGAACACTTTTTCAAAAATCGTTTCCTCTAGAACGTGTCCAGTGATGTTAGGGTTATTCAGAAAATGCTGTCATCATCATCTTCTTCTTTTCTCTTGGCTGCTACCTTTTAGGGGTCACCACAGCGGATTAACCGTCTCCATTTTTTCCGGTGCTCTGCATCATTGCATCACCTGCATTTCCTCTCTCACCAAGTCCATAAACCTCCTCTTTGGTCTTCCTCATTTCCTCTTTCCCGGCAGCTCCATCTTCAACATCCTACTTCCAATATAATCCTCATCTCTCCTCTGGACATGTCCAAACCAACTCAACATAGCTGGTCTCACTACTGTCCTGTAAACCTTCCCTTTTACTCAAGCTGGTACCCGTCTGTCACAAATCACTCCAGCCACTCTTCTCAACCCATTCCAACCTGCCTGCACTCTCTTCTTCACCTCTCTTCCACACTCACCATTACTCTGAACTATTGATCCCAAGTATTTAAACTCCTCTACCTTCACCACTGCTACTCCCTGCATCCTCACCACTCCATTTTCCCCCCTTTCATTCACACTCATGTATTCTGTCTTTTACCTACTCACTTTCATTCCTCTCCTCTCTAGAGCATATCTCCATCTCTCTAGGTTCTCCTCAAGCAGCTCCCTACTCTCACTGCAGATCACAATATCATCAACAAACATCATCGTCCACAGAGACTTCTGTCTACCCTCGTCCATCAACCTGTCCATTACTATTGCAAACAAGAATGTGCTCAGCGCTGATCCTTGATGTAATCCAACTTCTACCTTAAATACATCCAGCACTCCCACTGCAGATCTCACCACTGTTACACTGCCATCATACATATCCTGAACTACTCTCACATACTTCTCTGTAACATCTGACTTTTTCATACAAAACCACAACTGCTCTCTAGGCACCCTGTCATATGCTTTCTCCAAATCCACAAAGGCACAATGTAACTGCTTCTTACCTTCTCTTTACTTCTCCACAAAGGCACAATGCAACTGCTTCTTACCTTCTCTGTACTTCTCCACCAACACCCTCAGAGCAAATATGGCATCTGTGGTACTCTTTCACGGCATAAAACCATACTGCTGTTCACTAATCCTCACCTCTTTTCTTAACCTAGCTTCCACTACTCTTTTCCATAACTTCAATGCTGTGGAAGATCAACTTTATCCCTCTATAGTTACCACAGCTCTGTGCATCACCCTTATTCTTGAAAATGAGTACCAATACACTTCTTCTCCACTCCTCAGGCATTTTGTTAAACAATCTGATCAGAAACTCAACTGCAATCTCTTTTAAACATTTAAAACATCTATGCTTCCACTGGTATGTCATCCGGATCAACAGCCTTTCAATTTTTCATCCCCTTCATTGCTGCCCTTACTTCCAACTTGCTTATTTGCTGCACTTCCTAGTTCACTATCCTCACATCACCCAATCTTCTCTCTCATTTGCTTAATTCATCAGCCCCTCAAAATATTCCTTCCATCTGCTCAACACACTCTGTACACCTGTAGGTACGTTTCCATTTCTTTCTTTAAGCGCCTTGACCTGCTGCACTTCTTTCCCAGCTCTGCCTTTCTGTCTAGCCAATTAGTATAGGTCCTTTTCCCCCTCCTTACCTCTCATACAATTCACCAAACAATCTTTGCCTCCCTCTGCATTTGTATACACTCCTGGACTTCTTGGTTCCACAGGCAGGTAACTCCTGATTGAATTCCACCTTGCAGTCCTCCTTCTTCTTCTCCTTCGTCTTCTGCTACCACTTGATCCTTGACTCTGCTCTCATTTTCCTTCTCTTCTTGTCATACTACAGACCACCATCTGCTGTTTATATGCTATATATATATATATATATATATATATATATATATATATATATATATGTATATATATG